>JAQZBX010007668.1:0-21815 GCA_029593785.1 Cabassous unicinctus | reverse complement strand
CTGCATTCAATGTATATTTCTGGATTGGATTTTTTGTATAAAGAAAATTATTTGGACAGTTACCAAAACTTGAACAGAGTCTTTGGATGAAGGGTTTGGGGTGTCCTTTGTATGGTACTTACAAAATTACTATAAGTTTGAAATTATTTTAAAATAAAAATCATGGGAAGCGGGTGTGGCTCAATGGATAGAGCTCCCGTTTACCATATGGGAGGGACCGGTTTTGCTTCCCGGGGACTCCTTATGAGAGCAGGCCAACCCGCGCGGCGCAGTAGGCTGATGCGGCAAGTCCTCACAGCAGGAAGCGGGTGTGGCTCAATCGATAGAGCCCACGTTTACCATGCGGGAGGCCCTGGGTTCCCTTCCCGGGGCCTCCTTATGAGAGCAGGCCAACCCGCGCGGCACGGTGGGCTGATGCAGCAGGACCTCACAGCAAGGGGGAGATAAGCAGACACGGAAGAAACACACAGCGAATGGACACAGTAAAACACAAGCAGCAAGGAGGGGATAAATAAATAAATAAATCTTTAAAAAAATAAAATAAAATAAAATAAAAATCAGAATATAAAACAAAAAATCTTTTTGGGGTATTCTACTTGATTTTTTGTGGTCTTCAAATCTGGTGTTTCTGTTTGGTTTCTACTAAAAATCTCAAAAAGAGGCCCATATTGTTCATTCACTGTTTTCCTCATATCCTTTATTTCTTTCTGTGTGATTTCCTTTATCTCCTTGAGCACATTGAGGATGATTTTTTAAAATTCTTTGTCCTGTAATTTCAGAGTCTGGTCCTCTTTGCTGACAGTTGTTGGATTTTTTTTTTTTAATTAGAAAATTTTTTTTTTATGTTTTAAAAGATGCTTAGATTACATAAATGTTACACAAAAATTACAGGGATTCCCATGTTCCCCACCTCCCACACCTCCCATAACCTCCCACATAAACATCCTTCATTATTGTGGCAATGGATATACACATCCTGGGGCTTTGCCACTAAGCATGGACCATAGTTCACATTGTAGACCACACCCTCTTCCACACAGTTCTGCATGTTATATGCTGATACAAAATGGCCTATATATGTAATGTCACTCAGGATAATTCCCAAGTCCTGAGAAAGCCCATGTATTACAACTGCTTTTCCCTCTCCCTGCCCCGAAAGTGTCCAGTGGCCACTGGCTCCACCTCAATGTTGTATTTTCTTTCATTGCTTGAATCACAATATGTCTACAACAGAATACCAATAAGTCCACTCTAGTCCATAGCTCTTCCCCCAATCCTGAGAAGTCTGGTATGGTGGTGACCACTCCACCTCCAAGTGAGAGGGGGCTTATGTCCCATGGATAAGATGGATGGGATTATCCTGCCTGTAGCTGCAGACTCTCTCCATTCCCTGGGATGGCCGTTGCCCATCATCATCTCCTCACCAGGTGACTTCGGTGAGTCCATTGAGCTGTAGAGTAGGAGTTGTAGCTCCACCGAGATATCAGGCACAGCTGACACATGGGCAGAACAAAGGCTCCAGTCTCTGGAAGTACACTTACAAAATCCAGCACCACATATAGGTTTGAATAGAAGGGACTGATGGACCATGTGCAGGGAGGACTTATTTGAGTCCAACTCTGTCACTCTTAGGAGCACTGATTCAAAAGTAGAGCCCACCAATAAGGCATCAATCTCTGGAGCTATCCCCCCTTACATAGGACCTGGGTGTCTCCAGAGCCCTCAGGATACCCTCTGTGTGGGGTGATATTCACTTTGGTGTTCTATGAGATCCTACTGAGGTGTGTATAAGCATTACCTCTAGGATGACCTCCCGACTCTCTTTGAAATCTCTTAGCCATATGAACTCATTTGTCTTTACCTTTTCCTCCTTTTATTCAAGGTCTTTTTCCAATCATATTGCCAGTTGGCACTTGGTATTAATCCCTCGTTGCCAGGGAAGCTCATCCTCAGGAGTCATGTCCCACACTCAGGGGAGGTAATGCATTCATACATTGAGTTTGGTTTAGAGAGAGGTCACATTTGAGCAACACGGAGGCTCTCAGGTGGCATCCCTTAGGCACCCCATAACAGTAGGCTAAGTTTCAATTACAAGATCAAAGCCTTGTAAGGCTAGTCATCAATAAAAGAACACATTAGTGGACCATCCTCCTTTGCCAGACACTGCCCCTTCACTCAGGGGACTGTTGCTGCTTTCTTGGAGAATGTGGCAGAGCTCTCCAGGCTGGGAATTCAGTATTCTCTCATTTATTGAGTGATTCTCCACCCACTGTGACCATGCCCAACCCCTTGATCATTTGAACAATTTTATATATCTTTCATGTATATTCAGGTGAACTTCCTGCCATGAAACCCCCATCACAGACACCCCCCACCAATGATTCTCTCCTGCTCCCGTTGTAATCCTTCTATGATCCAAACCTTCCTTAAAGATGAAGCCCATATAATAGCCAAATACAATAAATAGGAAAATGAAATAATAATGCTAAGTTGAAATGTAAGAAACAAAATACATGGAAACTTAGAAAGAAAAACACAAAAAATTAAATAAAATTAAAGGATTGGGATATTCAAAAAGTGGGAAAAAACAAAAAAATTAAAAATTTTTGAAAACCATTTTTCCTTTTATCACTGCATTTTTGGGTGTCCAGTCTGTACCGTGGCACCTTCCCCCTCTCACTCTCCAGTGTCTCCCAAATTTTCATTTAATTTTCAAAGAAGTTTTTTGTTACAGCAAAGTCACGTACAGAATACTAGAGACTCTCATATACCCAGCCTCCTCCCCCTTCCCTCACTCCATATTAAAACCTTTTTGTATGTGGATGGTAGCATTGTTGTAACTGTTATACAGATAGTGAAACATAGCTACTAAACACTGTCAATGGTTTACAGTATAGTTTACAATTTAGATGGTACAGTTTAATAATTTTTGATGATATTTACCATGTCCTGTGTCCATCACTGTAGGGTAATGAAAAACATTTCCTCTGACCACTAAATAACCCCTGTTTGATCTTTTTTGTTCCTTCCTCCCCATCTCCCTGGGGCACATGACACCCCCATGTCTTGACTCATTGGATGACAAGATTCATAGTTACATGCAACAAGAGGTCTGGACATGCTGATTGTCCTCCCCTATTATGATCCACCCTTGCTCCTAAGAGACAGTTGCCTGTCTGTTTCTGGGTGAATCGGTCCTCCCAAAGATGAGGGTCCATCTCCTTCCCACTCTCCAAAACAACACATTGTGACAGGATGAACACTCACATACTTTCCAGAAGCCTACTCTAGATGCACCCCATCCTGAATGTCCCCCACCAGCCTACACTGTAAACCAGTGACACTACCTTGTCATATTGCCATAAAAGCATTCCCACTCCTGCACTTTCAACCTCATACCCACAAATCCTGTGTTCACCTGGTCCCTATCCCATCTGTCCCCCCAGAATCCTGGGAATTCTAACCTGCCCTTCCTAATCTACAAACCTGTCACCCTGCACCACCAAACCCAATAATATCACTACCCACCTATTCTATCCTTCACTATGCAACTATATTCTATCTCTTTACCATAGATTATGTCCGTATGGGTGATGGCTCACAACCTTCTCTTTTCTTCCTCTCCCTTGTTAATCTATCTTTCAGAAAATGGTTCTCAGAGACTGCTCACTTTCCTCAATTCAAATCAGTGAGGTCTTGTACTGTTCATCCTTCAATGCCTGGCTTGCTTCCCTCAGCATAAGGTCTTCAATATTCACCCAGCGATTCCACTGCTGGGTATATACCCAGAAGAATTGAAAGCAAAGACACGAACATATATATGCACACGAATGTTCATAGCGGCATTGTTCACTATTGCCAAAAGTTGAAATCAACCCCGGTGCCCATCAACAGTTGTTGGATTTTGATATTTTTCTCTAGATAGGCCAACATTTCTGTTTTTTTTTTCTGTCTTGTATTTTTTCCTTGCCCATTGTACATTTTTATATTTTAAATTTTTAAACCTGAGTTTCTGAGCTGTTTGTTCTTTAATTTGTATCCACTTATTCTTATACAGAGATTTTCTTGTGTGCCAAGAGTTAACTACAAAAAAGAAACCAGAGCAAAACACACCTTTCAAAGTACTTTCCAGATTGTCTCCTTTGGCTGTTGGCCTCCTCCAGTACTGAGTCTTCCCGTCTATATGATCAATACAAGGTGAATGTGAAGGTAAAGTTCTTTTCTGTATTTTCTGAACCTGCCAGGGAATGTGAAACCTGTTTTGTGCATGCCATCCAAAACTCACAGGGGTTTTAATGTCTTCATTAAACATTAACATTCAGCCCCTACTGGGTATTTCCCTGCATGAGTCAATTAATTTTGTCCTTTGCAACAGACTGTCTTGACCCAGCTTTCCTATACCACCTCAGCCATTTGTGAACTGCTTCTCTGCCCCTCGTATAAACTCTGAGAGAGCAAGTCTGAGAAAAGTTTCCCAGCTCAGTCTTTCAGGTTTCCACCATAGAAATTGGCAGTGACATACTTGCAAACCAGAATGCACAATGAGTCTACTCAGCTAACTCTGAAACAGGGTCAGGGGCCTACAATGGGATCATAGGTTGGCTCTGCCCTGTGTTAGGGAGGAAGTGGGGGAAGGGCCAACAAGTGAGCAAAGAGCTTCTCCTGTGGCTTTTGAAGTTCTGTTTCCTTGATTCAACACTTGCCCAGTTGCTGCAGCCCTTGAACTGTTCTTTAATTTTGAGGAAAGGTGCTGTCTTTAAGACTCCACTACTACTTTTGCCTGAAAGGCCTTGGAACAATGGCTTCCTTCAAAGGCAGCACCCAGTGATGTGAAGTAGTTGATCTAAAGCAGTGATAAGTGATCAGACCACACACCACTCAGAGTTTGGAGGGCAAGGATTTATTTTACAAATTGGTACCAGTGACCTGCCCCAGGAGCCTAGGCTATTGTCCAGAATGCAGGCTGCCATGAAGATAGCAGTTGGCAAATATTAGCCTTTGTAGAGAGGATGAAAGTCAATAGTATTTACCACAATTTACCAGTTTCTTCCTCCAGTTCTTCCTTGATGCTGCATAGTGTTCTTCTAAATTGCAGAGTTTAAATTAGTTGACTCAGACAGCTCTTACCAGTTCAACAGTTGTGTGAGTAGAGGGGTTCATTCCTAGTAATTCTTACTCCACCATCTTCCCACAATCCTCTCAAAATAATATTCTTTTAAAGTCATTCTAAGAATAAAGTCATGAGGGAAGACTCACCTGTACTCTGGAAGAATTTAGAATCTGGTTCTCAGAAATGGTGGGACAGAGGTTATCTGTGGGTAGGTAAAATCCAATTTTGCTAAGTGCACTGAGCAAAAAGACTTCAGAAACAACACACTTAAGCTACCACTTAAAAGCTAGAAAGATCTCTCATTGTTAGGAGTATCAACAAAAGCCAATGAATTTAATGAGAACCCAGATGAAAGTTTCTTGTGTTCTGCCCTAAATCCTAATATAATCAGTTTCTGTTTTGGGAGAAAATTACAGAAACTTTATTATTAAAGAAAGAAGTCCTGCATGTGTGTTGATTGCAGTAGTCAGTCATATAAAGATACTTTGTCCTTCCTCACTCTATGACAGCTGTTACCTTAAGCGCATCTATTTCCAATTGAAAGGACCACCTGATCTTTCACTAAAAGGAGAAACATTTCTCTCCATGAGAAGGTGATTTATTACAAGTGCACAAGCAAGGAACTGGGGCAAGCCTCCCAAAAAAAACAGTTCAAAATGAGAAGGGTTCTAGAGATTTTATAGGTGGAGAAAAGTTTGAGAACCACATGATCATAGAGCAATGCATTCCTGCCATGAGGGTAATGGCTCTGGAATTTTTTACAGGGTTTCTCCTCTTATCTCCTATATGCAAAACTCCTCTTTGATGTCCTAGTTCACAGCCTTTTTCTCAGGAAAGTTGCAGATTTCCTGGGCTATAAGGTGCTCCTGTCACCATTCTGTGATTTTGCTAAGATGTCATTTTGTTCCTGACTTTCTTGGGAGTAGAACCCTGAAATTCTGGTTATTTTTCTTCAAGGAACTAAGAACAAAGAGTAAACTACCAAGATTAGGGTAATAGAAAACCAGTTCAACTAGATCTGGGGAAGGTATTTGAATTTTTCAGAGCTGATTAAGAAAATAAAATTTTAATAAACACATTTTCCAGCTAACAGGTGTAAGAGCAGCTCTATCCTTCCAGCTTTATGCCACCCTCCAAAATTCTGTTATTTCTTTTTGTTATAGGGCCAGATATGTCAGAAGCCACTTACTCTTTCACCGCATGAATAGATCTAACCCTTCATTCTTTTTTTTAAAGATACTTAGAGTAAACAACTGTCACATAAAAAATATATGGGATTCACATATGCCCTGCTCCCCACACCTCCCTTATATTCCCACATTAACAATATCTTTCATTAGTGAGGTAAATTCATTGCAATTAATGAACACATTTTGAAGCATTGCCACTAAGCATGGATTAAAATTTACATTGTAGTTTAAAACCTCTACCACCCAATTCTGTAGGTTATGGCAAGATTTATAATGGCCTGTATCTGTCATTGCAATGTCACTCAGGACAATTCCCAAGTCCTAAAAATACCCCTATATTCTACCTGTTTTTCCCTTTCCCTCCCTCAGAACCTCCAGTGGCCCCTGCTTCCACAATGATATAATTTCTTCCATTGCTAGAATCGCAATAAGTCTATAGCAGAATACCAGTAAGCTTATTTTAGTCCAAAGTTCATTCCTCCATCCACAGGATTCTGGCATGGTATTTTGCTAAGGAAAGGGCAGAGACTCAAGATGAATCAAAACTAGCAATTTATTTGATAATTTATATGAGATGACCCAATATTAATAAACAGTTAAATGATCAGTTATTGATTGCTCACAGTTTAATGCAATAAACCAATTAGTGCAGAAAGAGAGAGGGAGAGAAAGTATATTTACAATCAATCAGCAAACCAGTCGAAAACTCAACATCTGGTCTTTCATGAGGCTGTGAAGTCCCATTCAACAGCCAGTTAGAGTCCTTCATCAGAATCACAGTCCCAGGCAGAGCACCCCTTCCTGGTTGAGACTTTGAGTGGTAGCCAAGGGACTGTCCCCTTTAAGGGGGTATGTACTTTGGCAGTAAATGTGATCCTGCTAGGACATGCATTAGCATAACATCTGGAATGACCTCCCAACTAACTATGAAGTCTTTTAGCCATATAAATTCATTTATCTTTACCTTTTCATGCTTTTGGTCAAGGTCTTTTTCCAATTACATTAGTAGTTGATGCTTGGTAGTAATCCCTCAGTGCCAGGGAGGGTGTGCCATATTGCCAAAAGGACATTCCCAACATTGTAGTTTCATCCTTGTACCCACCAATCCCCAGCGTTCACATGCTTCCTCCCCCAACCCTCCCCCCAGCTTGATGGACAGTCCAACCCACTCCCATAGTCCACCCCCTTGACAAACCAACATCACCAAAAGCAACAGTGTCATTATAACACTGTCATGCCCCTCCACTGTACAACCACACACTTCCACCTTATGATAGATTTTGCCAATATGGGTGTTGGTCACAAACTTCTCCTTTTCTATAATATCTCCTGTAAACCTATCTTACAGACTCTAGTTCTGTGGGTCTGCTTAATTTGCTTAACTCATATCATAGAGGTCATTTGTCCTCCAGTGCCTGGCTTGCTTCACTCAACATAAGGTCCTCAAGATTCATCTATGTCATATAATGTGTTAATACTGTATTCCTTCTTACAGATGAGTAATATTCCATTGCATATATTTACCACAATTTGTTTATCCGTTCATTTGTTGAAGGACATTTGCAATGATTCCAACTTTTGGCAATAGTGAATAATTCCACTATGAACATTTGTGTGCATATATCTGTTTGTGTCCTTTCTTTCAGTACTTCTGGGTATATACCCAGCAGTGGAATGGCTGTATCATGTGGCAGTTATATAGTTAATTTGATGAGGAACTACCAAACTGTCCTCCACAGTGGTTCCACAATTCTACATTCCCACCAGTAGTGAATGAGGGTTCCCATTTCTCCACATCCTCTCCAACACTTGAAGTCCTCTTTTTTTTTTTTTTAATAGACACCAGTCTCATAGGTGCAAGATGAAATTTCATTGTAGTTTTGATTTGTAATTCCCTAATAGCTAGTAATGCTGAGCATATTTTCATGTGCTTTTTAGCCATTTTTATTCCTTCTTTGGAGAAGTATCTATTCAAATCACTTGCCCATTTTTCAAATGGGTTGTTTGTCTTTTTATTTTTGAGGTGTAGGATTACTTTACATAGGCTAGCTATTAGGCCTCTACCAAATATATGTTTATGAAACATTTTCTCCCATTAAGTAGGCGGCACTTTCACTTTCTTTACAAACTCTTTTGAGGTACAATTATTTTTTTTTAATTTTGAGGAGTTCCCATGTATCTATTTTTTCTTTTGTTGCTTATGCTTTGTGTGTAAAGTTCATGAAATCATTTCCTAATACAATATGCTGTAGATGTCGACCTACTACATTATCTTCCAAATTCTTTATTGTCTTGTCTCTTATATTTTGCTTTTTGATCCATCTTGAGTTAGTTTTTGTATAAAGTGTAAGATGGTGTTCCTCTCTCATTCTTTTGGATATGGATATCCAGTTCTCCAAGCACAATTTATTTAAGAGGTAATTCTCTCCCAGTTGAATGGGCTTGGTAGCTTTGTTGAATATCAGTTGATTGTTTATGCAAGGATCTATATCAGAATTCTCAATTCAGTTCCATTGGTCATTATGCCCATCATTGCACCAATACCACACAGTTTTGACCACTGTAGCTTTGTAGTATGTTTTAAAGTCAGATAGTGTGAATCCTCTGATTTCATTTTTTCTTTTTCAAAAATTCTTTGTGCATTCAGGGCCTCTTGCCCTTCTAAATAAATTTCATAGTTTCACCAATTCAGTAAAAAATGTGGTGATTTTTATTGGGATTGCATTAAATCTGTAGATTAATTTGGGTAGGATGGACATTTTAATGATATTTATTCTTCCTTTCTAAGAACAGGGAATATTTTTCCATTTATTTAAGTCTTCTTTGATTTCATTTAACAGTGTTGTGTAGTTTTCTGTATATAAGTCATTTACACCCTTAGTTAAATTCATTACTAGGTATTTGATTCTTTTAGTTGCTGTTGTAAATGGAATTTTTTTCTTGATTTCCTCCTGTTTGCTCATTATTAGTGTACCGGAATGCTTCTGATTTTTGAACATTAATCTAATAACCTGTGACTTTACTGAACTCATTTTTAAACTCTAGAAGCTTTGTTGTAGATTTCTCAGGGCTTTCTATGTATATGATCATGTCATCAGCAAATAGTGCAATTTTTACTACTTCCTTCCAATTTGGATGCATTTTATGTTTTTTTACTGCCTATAGGCTCAAGCAAGTACTTCTAACACAATGATAAATAGAAGTGGTGAAAGTAGGCATCATTGTCTTGTTCTTGATCTTAGAGGGTAAGCTTTTAGGATTTCACCATTGAATTTGATGTTAGCTGTGGGTTTTTCATATATACCCTTTTCATGTTGAGGAAGTTTACTTTATTCCTATTTATAGTAGTATTTTTATCAGGAAAGGGTGGCTGTATTTTGTCAAATGCTTCTTCTGCATCTATAGAGAGGATCATGTGTTTGTTTGTTTTTTCTTTTGATCTGTTTTTGTGATGTATTATGTTGATTGATTTTCTTATGTTGAACCATCCTTGCATACCAGGGTTGAATTCCACTTGGTCATGGTATATAATTCATTTGATGTGTTGTTGAATATGGCTAGAAAGTATTTTTTGATGAGTTTAGCATCTTGGTTCATTAGGGATATTGGTCAATAGTTTTCCTTTTTTGTGACATCATTGTTTTACTTTGATATTTGGATGATGTTGGCATCATAGAATGAGTTAGGCAATGTTCCCTCTACTATTTTTAGGATGAGTTTAAACAGGATTGGTGTTCGTTCTTTCCAGAGTATTTGGTAGACTTCACCTGTGAAGATGACTATTCCTGTGCTCTTCTTAGCTGAGAGTCTTTTAATAACAAATGCTATCTCATTACTTGTGATTGGTCTGTTGAGTTCATCAATTTCTTCTTTTCACAATGTAGGCTGCTTGTGTGATTTTAGGTATTTATTCATTTCCTCTAAAATATCCTTACTGTTGGTATATAATTTTTCCAAGTATCCTCTTATGACTATCTTTATTTCTGTGGGGTGAGTGGTGATATCCCCTTCCTCATTTCTTATTTTATGTATTTGAATCTCATCTCCTTTTTCCTTTGTTAGTCTTGCTAAGGGTTTGTCAATTTTATTAATCTTCTCAAAGGACCAGCTTTTGGTTCTATTTTTTCTAGCATTTCTTATTTTCAATTTCATTTAGTTTTGTTCCTGTCTTTGTTATTTTTTCTTTTCTTCTTCCTTTTGGGTTAGTTTGTTGTTGTTTTTATATTCCTCCGGATGTGTTATTAGTTTTTTGATTTTAGCTCCATCTTCTTTTTACTGTAAGAATTTATGGCTTTGAATTTTCCCTCTCAGTAAGCTTTTGCTGCATCCTATAGATTTTTGATATGTTGTGTTGCCATTTTCATTCATTTCAAAGTAGTTACTGATTGCTTTTGCAATTTCCTCATTGACTCACTGATTGTTTAAGAGTATGTTATTTAACTTCCATAATTTTGTGTTTAATCTACTTCTCTGCCCATTAATTATTTTCAGCTACATTCCATTGTGGTCAGAGAAATTACTTTGTATAATTTTGATCATTCTAAATTCACTGAGATTTTTTCTGTGGCCTACCATGTGGTCTATCCTGGAGAATGATCCATGTGCACTCGAGAAGAATGTGTATCCTGCCATATTTGGGTGTAATGCTCTGTATATGTCTATTAGGTCCAGGTCCTCTAATGTATTATTCAGATTCTTTGTTTCTCTATTGATTCTCTATCAAAATGTTCTGTTTAATGGTGATAATGTTGTATTAAAGTCCCCCACTATAATTGTAGAGGCACCTATTTTTCCAGTTAGTTTTTCTACTGTTTTCTTTGTGTATTTTGAGGCACCCTGGTTAGGTGCATAAATGTTTATGATTGTTCTTTTTTCTTGATAGATTACACCTTTCAATAATTTATAGTGTCTTTTTGTGCTTAATCTACTTCTCTGCCTATTACTTATTTTCAGCTACATTCCATTGTGGTCAGAGAAACTACTGACCATATTTAAAGTCTATTTTGCCCAATATTAGTAGAGCTACTCCTGCCCTTGGTTACTGTTTGTTTGCAAGATTGTTTTCCAAACATTCACTTTCATATTCCTTGCATCCCTGGTTCTAAGGTGGTGTTCTTGTAGACAGCATATAGATGAGTTTTATTTCCTTATCCATTCTGCCAACTGTGGCTCTTGACTGGTGAGTTTAATCCATTAGCATTCAATATTATTACTGTCACTGAATTTCTTAAATACACGATATTTTCTTTAGGTTCATGATTGCCATATGTTGTTTTAATTTCTCTTTTTATCTTTTTAGTTGTTGAATGCCAGCCTCAATGGATAGGGAATTCTTGCCTGGAAGTTTTCTTCCTTTAGCACCATAACTATATCATACCATTGTCTTCTTGCCTCCATGGTTTCAGATGAGAAAACAGCACTTAATCTTATTGAGATTTCTCTTATGTGATGGTTTTATTTTCTCTTGCTGCTTTCAGTATTCTCTCTTTGTCTTGAGCATTGTATAATTTGATAAATATATATCTTGGAGTAGGCCTGTTAATATTCATACTATTTGAGACATGCTGCACTTCCTGTACATGTATGTCCATTTCCCTGAATAAGTTTGGGAAATTTTCAGCCATTATTTCCTCCAAAACTCTTCTGACCCCTTTCCCTTCTCTTCTCTTTCTGGGATGTCTATAAGGTACATGCTTTTGTGTTCTGTGTTGTCATTCAAATCCCTAAGTCCCTGCTGAATTTTTTCTATCTTTTTATCTATCTATCTGTTCTACTATTTGTTTGATTTCTGATACACTGTCTTCTACAAAATTGATTCTTTCCACTGCCTGTTCAAATCTGCTGTTGTGTCCTTCCAGTGTATTTTTGATTTCTTGGATTGTGCCATACATCCCCATCATATCTGTTTCTTTTTATGTATGTTTACAATTTCTTCAGTATGTTTTCCTGGTGTCTTTTTAATATCCTTAATCTCTTCCTTCACTTCATTCAGTTGATTCATGATATGTGTTTGTACATCTCTTATTAGTTTTTCTATGTTCTGCACCTCCTCCTAGTTTTTAGTTAGTTTGTTGGACTGTACCATGTCTTTCTGTTTCTTAGTATGCCTTGTAATATTTTGTTGGTGTCTAGGAATTTGTTTATTTTGATGGATTTTTTCAATTGATTACCTTCTTTCTCTAGTTCATGGTTTTATTTTCTCTTAGACCCTTAAGTATCTTCTCAGACTGCTGGTGTTCATCAATCACTCACCCTGCAGCCTGCCTTCTGCAGGTTTTGAGCTGGATTTTTGTGAATAAAATAAGGGAAATAAAAAAAGGAAATAAAAAAAATAGCGAACCAAGATAGACTAATACAAAGAGAATGTCTATATGTTCCCTATCAAAGTTTCAGCTGCATGCCTGATAACATGCTCTATCACTACTCAAGGAAATGCCAGGAATAGAACTAGGGACCTCATATATGCTAGGCTGGAGTTCTTCCACTGAGCTATTCTACCTCCTTAGGTTAATTAATCTTTCAGAAAGTTATCTTCCCCTTTTCCCTTGGGCAGGTTAGATTTCCTGCAGTCTGCCAGAGCCCATCTGATCAGCTGCCTGTCTCTACCTCCTCTCTAATGTAATTCCTCCCTTTACCTATGTAGCTGGGCATGACAACCTGCATTAGGAGATGCCCTTTCCCTGTCAAGTCAGGGTAACCTCTGATATTCAAGGGGGGCACAGATGGCTAAACACACTTAAAAGAAATCATTCTCCACCCTCCCAGATCTCTGTTCCTCACAGGGAATCTGCTGTCATGCTACCATTTGGAGCAGGAAGCCAGGGGCTCCACCTAGGCTATCCACCCTGAGGGCTGGATATGTGTGCTGCTTCCAGCCACTGAGGCAATCCAGTACCCTTTTAGATGGCTCAGAGCACCTTCTCATTCTATATATATCCAAAGGAGCTGGCAGAGAGGAAGATGTCTGCTCTATTCTCAGTTAGATACAATTTCTCAGGAGTTTTACCCTTGTTTACTATCTCGGGGCTGGGGGAGGGAAGACCTTCCTGGCAGCTGGGAGGTTTAATATCTCACAATCACTTGTTTTGGTTTCTTCATCTCTCTGACCCTCACTCTTTTGGGTGCTGTGAATCAGTGTTCTGGTTTGCTGTACCCCAAAGCAGGTCCCCAAGGCAGCCTCTGGCTCTTTCTCCATTGTTGTAGTGAGAGCTGAGACTTAGCTGCCTAACCCATTAACCACGTTCCCCTCACTCTAACCCTTCATTCTTGAGTCTCTGCTGTTTCAAGTAATACCTGGGAGAGCAGAGCAGCTCTGCTGATGTTCAACAGCGCCTTGATATATAGTTTTAATGCTGCAACAGCTACTCCTAACACAAGTGCAGAACTTCTCACCTGGCTCTGTAAACTTTCTCCCCTGTTCCCTTTCTGGGTGGCTGCACATTTGCTGCTGTGACCCCAAGCTTCTCCCACTGATTTGGCCCTGGTTTCATGTGTACCTCTGACTGTTTGGTCACAAACTATGTTTGTTGGCCTTCAAGAAGACTTCCTTTCCACTAATGATAATGTTCTCATCCATTTTGTTACTGAGTCAGCAGATATTTGCTGAGCGAGGGCCAAATATGTGTGAAGAAATATGCTAATTACTATATTGTGACATATAAAATAGCAATTTATAACTGTAGAAAAAGACAAAAATCTCGAATTTAGGAATTTACACTCTTGTGGGGAAGGTAGAAAAAATATATAATAAGAAAAGCAAATATAAAGTATTTTACATTATGACAAGTGCCAAGGTTAAAAAATAAAATAAAATAGAAGGGATTTAAAGTCTGAGATTGAAATATCAATTATGAAATAGTTCACTGAGAAGGGGATATTGGAATCAAGATCCAAAGAAGGAACAGCTTTGAGCTTTAGAGAATTCTGTGGGTAAATATTCCAGACTTATCATTATAGTATCCCAGAAGGAACCAATTATTCTTAAAGGACTCAGGCAAATGATCTCCTAGTTTGCTTGAAAAAGAGTTTTGTGGCTTGAGTTGTGACCTCCAAAAGGATAAGTTCAAGTCCTAACATCCAGTTCTGTGGATGTGATCTTCTATGGAATAGGGCCATTGGAAATGTAATAAGTTAATATAAAACCAAATCAGATCAGGCTGGATCATATTTCAATATGACTGGTGTCCTAAGAAATGGAAAATTTGGACATACAGAGAGACACAGGGGAAAAGGAAATGTGAAGAGAATGGTAAAGATTGGCGTTATGCTGCCATAAGCCAATGAAAATTCATGATTGCCACTAACCACTAGATCCTGGATAATCTAGGAAGGAAAAAATATACTCTCTTAAATCCTTCAGAGAAAGCACAGACTTATAGGACCTTGTGTTCAGATATCTAGCCTCTAGAACCATGAAACAATGCATTAATGTTGTTTTGGACTACCCAGTTTGGAATTATTTGAAATGGCAGCACTAGGAAACTAATACAAATAACAAGACCACGAGAGGCGGTATAGCAGTTTGGGAAGGTAGAGAGTTATGGGCAATAAAGCCAAGGGGACCAGATAATGGGAGTCCTGTAATTCATATTAAATGCATAAGCAATTTCTCTGGATATGATTGAAAGTTCTGCCCTGAGCAGAGGAGTGACATGTCAGGATCTCTATAGCCTCAAAGCAGAGAAATTAATTGAAAAGGAATGTAAAAGAAGAACAAAGGTATCCATTTCAGTAATGTAGGCCAGAGCTGATGGCATCTTGGGACACAGTGGTCATATTAGGATGCATTGAGGAAATGGAGTTGATAAGATTTGCTAATCATTTAGAAGTGACGTGTGAAAAAGAGCAGTCAAATGGGAAAAATAGAATTGGTGTGACCTATGGACTGTGGAAAAACAATACTATCATATTCTTGCATCAATGTCAAAGATGCACTGTGTTGATAATTGGGGGGGTATGGAAAAATTGTGCCAAATGTACACTATGGACCATGGGTGGTGGTAAGAGTCTGATGATATTATCTTATAATCTTTAATAAATATTCCACCATGGTGTGGTGTGCTGGTGAAGGGGTGTTGTATGGGAATTCTACACAAATGTGTAATTGTTATGTAAGTTCCCAACCTCTGTAATAAAAATATATTTTTAAAAATAGAATGGGTTGGCAGAAAATACACCAAAGATAAGATATGGACTATAGTTAGTAGTAATACTTTGATGATACACTTGCATAATCTGTAACAAATGTATCACAACAATGAAAGGTGTTGGAGGAAAGGTGATGTATGGGACCTCTGCATGATGTCATACAAGTTTATTTTATCTTTACTGCATGCTTATTGTTTATGTATGTTCATGTAAGAATGACATATTTCAATTAAAATATACTTTAAAAATGATTACATAGTTTCCTCGATGGGTGGTGGTACTGACTGTTCCAAATTTTCTGGGTCCTACTAATGACAGGGTTGGAGCCAGGGAGGATGGAGCCCTATCACCTGGCTTTCTTAGGATAGGGGCTGGAGGGATCAAGATGGGGTCCTGCCATATCAGAAGTGAACAGGAGTCTACTGCAGCACTGGGGTGCCAGTTTTAGGAGAGGCATTGACTTCAACTCCTGGGGCTAGCTAATGGAGATAATACCAAGTATCAGATATTAGCAAGACATCTACAAAAAAAGACCCAAGTTCAACATAATTCTGAATTAACAAAAGAACAAAAGAAAACAGTAAATAAATTATAACATGCTTGGAATTATGAAGTACATCTTTACAATCCACACAGTGCCATAAAGAATTTAAACTGAAGAATTTGAAGTAGTTAGAACCAATCCTAAAGAATATTTTTACGTATAATAAAGAATTCCCATTTGAATGTCAGCATGTTCCATAGAGAAGAATTTTAGCACCTGGTGAAGAAGAGAATTTGGAATTTGAAGACAATGAAGAGGAGAGTGGTACTGGAGCTGCATATCCTGTTTCCTTTCCTCCTAGATTTCCTAGTACTTTATTGCCAAGGTCACCGTTAGATACTGGAATGATGTTAGTCATGATCAGAATTTAGAAGATTGGTCTGAAAGATGCTGGGCAGTACATCAATCCCTATATTACAGTTAGTGTAAAAGATCTGAATGGCATGGATCTAACTCCTGTTCAAGATACTCCTGGGGCTTCAAGAAAAGAAGATGCATGTGTTCATTTTAATATGGAAATTGAACTCCAGTAACATGTTGAAAAATTAACCTAAGGTGCAGCTATCTTCTTTGCCTTCAAGGGCTACAAGCCTAGGAAAAGTTTTACCAGCACCAAGTGTTTTGGTTTCATTGAGATGGATGAAATCAAACATTGGTCAATTGGAATATAACTATATAAGAAACCCACTGATTTAAAAGAAAGAAACTGCAGTTATTAAACAAGAAACAACTTTATTTTAAACTACATCTAAAATGAATGATCCTTACATTGAAATCCTGGAACTTCTGGGAAATTTACCACTCAGTAGAAACCATCATAGCTCTGTGTAACATTTTAACCCTTCAGCATACAGGAAGCAGACTGTAACTATGCCAGTAGGTCAGAGTAACTCTTACAAACAGATATTCCACAGAATTTCAAGTCCAGCACATCATGGACATATAAGATTCCTTTGGATATGAGCTTAATATAGATTTTGAGACATGTTTTTACTTTTTTATTAATTATGCAATTAATACTCTATTTTCTAATTTATGACTATAACTACTCTGCTTCCTGGAACACTGCTTTGGGTAGGATGTGTTCATCTTCAAACTCAATATAGCAATAAGAATGTGCTCAATCTGCACAATTGTGCTCCAGTATGTTTTTTTGGTTTTCGAGGTAGCTTTAAACTTTGGGTTGATGACTTGGTTGTTTTTTTTTGAAAAGTGAGTATAATTTTAGTCATGTCAATTACCTTTTCTTCTACATTGCTTTATTTTCTTTCCAATAATGTTTCTAACTTTAATGCTGGTATCATCTCAGAATAATTAAAATTTTAGAAGTATTCAGCTACCATAAAGTAGCTGACAGATGGTTTTATATTGTCTACTAAATCATGTAATCTAAAATTAATAAGTCAGATGTTAACAGGATACTGCAGGAGTTAGTGCTGTTTTTCTGAAAAATGATTGTGAAACCTTAAAACCTGCATACTTCTTATAATGATGAGAATACACTTATGGAAAGAATATTCTATTTTCTTTTTTGTTATAGGTAGATAGGATTGCCATTTATTTCCTACTTAGATACATTGACATTCATCCATATGAAAATATGCATATCATTAGCTTATTATAATTTGACTGTTTACATTACTTTTGCCTGAATAATGGGGCATAAATGAAACTTTCATAGTGTACATGAGGTTGATATTTGATATGCACAAATTTGATTCAAAGTGAGCTTTCTGTAGGTTAAATGTAGTACCCACATATTTTAATATTGACTGTTTTAAGTAAGCAATGTTGGCATGTGGGGAATGCAGTGTCAATGCTTGGACTATTTTTAAACTAGTGTAACCCTAGTCATATAATTCAAAATACTTACTTTTTAAATAAAGTACCCAGAGTAAGCTGTTGTATCACTTGCACTTTAAGAGATCTAGTATTTATTTTGGCTATTACGGTCAATTCTCTTTACTAGATAGATGTTAATAAAAACTACATGAGAGGATTGTGGGAAGATGGCATTGGATTTGCCATATAATGATAAGAACTCTCATAAAATGAACAAAGAAAGAGCTGAAAGTTGCTCAAGGGACCAGCTTGGGGATCAGAAGTCCAGGACACTGCTTAACAATTCCCAGAAGAGTGAGGGACAGAGAGACAAAGAAACAGAAACAACAAACTGTGAATTACTAAACCGCCTTGCTGCATGGAAGGGCTCCCCTCCACAACCCCTGCAATATTCAGTGGTGTTAAAGCCCTTAGTTTATTTCAGCTGACTGAAAGGGGTGCAGAAGACTTCCTCCCTGTGAGCTTTTAAAAAGGAAAAGGGAGGGGAAGTCAGAGGGCTTTCCTTCAGAGAATTAATGCCAGCAGAGTCCACTTGGACCTTGGTGTTGGCCAGAGAAAAACAAAGAAAAACAGAGAGATACACCTCTGTGGAAAGGTGTACCAACAAACATCATCTGCTTTTCAGTCTGAAAATTACATGAACAAAAACTGCTCTTATTCTTTTTAATATGCTTTTTAAATTTTTTAAAAGAAACTTAGATTACATAAAGGTTACATAAAAATATAGGGATTTCCCAAATGCCCCACTCCCTAGCCTTCCCACATTTTCCAACATCAACAACATCCTTTACTAGTGTGGTACTTTTGCCACAATTGATGAATACATCTTGGAACATTGCCAGTAAGTGTGGATCATAATTTACAGTGTACAGTCTGTCCTGCACATTTTTGTGAGTTATTACAAGAAATACAATGGCCTGTATCTGTCATGGCAATGCCATTCAGGAAAATTCCCAAGAACTTTCTTTACTCCACCCCTGGGAGAAAGGCTACACTCCATGAGAGAGTAATTGGTATGATTTTTATCATTTAAGCTGGACAATTTTAATGACAATATAAGTTGAACCAAATATGAAAGAAGACCTGTGAAAAAATAATAACAATAAGCAAGAGGGAGAAATTTGCCATCTGAGTAAATTCACTAACATATCAGATGCCTAGATATAAAAAAAAAATTGAAAACCTTACTAGGAAACAGGAAGAAATGGCCCAGCCAAAGGAACAAACCAAATATCCTGAAGGATTAGGAATTTAAGATAATTAATTAATGATAATCACACCAATCTCCTGAATCAATTTAAAGAATTGAATGAAAATGACGAAAGCGATAAAGAATATTAAGAAGACACTGGATGAACATAAAGAACAATTTGAAAGTCTGCAAAGAAAAGTAACAGACCCTATGGGAATGAAAGACATGATGGATGAGATTTAAAAAACTATATTAGAGGTATGTAAGAGCAGATTTGAACTGTTTGAAGACGAATTAGTGATTTTGAAGACAGAACATTTGAACCAGAAAAGACAGGAGAACAGAAAAAGGAGAGAATGGAAAAAAATGGCATATTGTCTCAGGGAATTGAATGGCAATACTAAACACAATAACATAGGCAGAAGAAGAAAAAGGAAAAGGGAGCAGAAAGAATATTTGAGCAAATAATGCCTGAAATTGTCCCTACCTTTATGACAGACATAAATGTGAAAGTCCAAGAAGGCCAACTCACTCCAAACATTATAAATATGAATATACCGACCCAGATACTCCTACTATTCAGAATGACAAACATGAGAGATAAAGAGATGATTTTGAAAGCAGCAAGAGAAAAGCAAAATTTCACATACAAGGGAAACTTAACAACTGCCAACCTCTCAAAGGAAACCATGGAGGAAAAAAGAATGTGGTATGATGTATTTAAGGTATTGAAAAAAAAAACCTGACAGTCAGGAATTCTGTATCCAGCAAAACTGTCCTTCAAAAATGAAGACAAATTTTAAGTCTTCACACACAAACAAAAGCTGATAGAATGTTACCAAAAGACTAGAATTACAAGAGATATTAAAGGGAGTGCTGCAGCCTGAAAGGAAAGAACAAGGGTAGAGACTTTGAGAAAAGAGTAGAAATGAACATTATTAGAAAGGGTAAAAACAAAAAAAGAGGAGACTATAGTACAATATGACAACAGAAAGCCAAAGGTCAAAATGGGTGAAATAAGTAATGCTTTTACAGTTATAACATTGAAGTTTAATGGCTTGAACTCTCCAATCAAAAGACATAGACTCATAGAAAGGATACCAAAAATTAGCCATCTATTAGTTGTCTACAAGACACTCACCTCATATATAAGGAAACAACCAGATTAAAAATAAAATGCTGGAAAAAGATATTCCATGCAAACAGTAACCAAAAAAGAACTGGAGTGGTAATACTAAAATCAGACAAAATAGATTTTAAATGCAAAATTGTTATAAAGAATGAAGAAGGTAATTATATATTAATAATAGGGGCTATTCACCAAGAAGAAATAGCTATTCTAAGTATTTATGCACCTAACCTCAGTGTCCCAAGATAAATGAGGCACACAATGGCAAAGCTGAAGGGAGAAATAGATGTCTCTACAATATTAGTTAGAGACTTCAATACAGGATTCTCAGTATGGGATAGAATATCTGGACAGAGGCTAAATAAAGAAACAAAGAGCTTGAATGATAACTTAACAGACATCTGTAAAACAGAGAGTTTGAATGATAACCTAACAGATATCTATAAAGCATTGCACCCCAAAAGAGTGGGATATATATTCTTTTAGAGTGATCATTGAGCCTTCTCCAAGGTAGACCATATGTTGTGTCAATAAATTTAAAATGATTGCAATTATACAAAACACTTTCTCTGATTATAATGGAATAAAGCTTGAAATCAATAGTGGACAGAAAAAGGGAAAATTAACAAATGTATAAGATTAAACAACACACTCAAGCAAAAACAAATTGCAAGAGAATTCAGCAAATATATTGAGATAAATGAAAATGAGAACACAACATATCAAAAACTATGGGACTGCAAAGTCAGTACTGAGAGGGAAATTTATAGCCCTGAATGCTTACAATAAAAGATAAGAAAGAGCTAAAATTGATGATCTAACTGCACACCTGGAAGAACTAGAAAAATAACAGCAAATTAATCCCAAACTAAGATGAAGGAAAGAAATAGTAAAGATGAGCACAAAAATAAATGAAATCGAGAACATCAACAACAAAAAAAAACCAACAATTGAGAGAATCAACAAAACCAAAAGTTGGTTCAGAAGATCAACAAAATAAACACTTAACTAGACTACCAAAGAAAAAATAGAGATGACTCAAATAAATAAAATAAGAAATGAGAGTGGGGACATTACCACTGAACCCATAGAAATAAGATATCATAAGAGGATAATCTGAACAAATGTATGTCAAAAAACTAGGAACTGTAGATGAGATGGACAAATTCCTAGATACAAATAAAACTCCTACACTGACTTTAGAAGAACTAGAAGACCTCAACAAAACAATCATAAGTGAAGAGATTGAAACAGTCATCAAAATCCTTCCAAAATGAAAAGCCCAGGACCAGATGGCCTCATGGGTGAATTCTACCAATCACTCAAAGGTGAACTAATACCGATCTTGCTCAAGCTCTTCCAAAAAATATTGAACAGGAAAGAATGACACCAAACTCATTCTATGGAGCCAAAATCACCCTGATACCAAAAGCAGATAAAGATAATACAAAAAAGAAAATTACAAACCAATATCTCTAATGAATATGAATGCAAAAATCCTCAACTAGATACTTGCGGACAAAATACAAATACACATTGAAAGAATTATACACCATGATCAAATGGGTTTTATCCCAGGTATGAAAGAGTAGATCAACACAGAAAAATCAATTACTGCCATAAACCACATTGATAAATTGAAGAAGAAAAATCATGTGGTG
>JAQZBX010007667.1:0-49925 GCA_029593785.1 Cabassous unicinctus | reverse complement strand
GCTGATGCAGCAACCTCACGGCAGGAAGCGGGTGTGGCGCAATGGATAGAGCACCCGTTTACCATACGAGAGGCCCCGAGTTAGCTTCCCGGCGCCTCCTTGTGAGGGCAGGCCAGCTCGCGTGGCGCTGTGGGCTAATGCGGCAAGACCTCACAGCAAGGGGGAGATAAGCAGACACAGAGAAGACACGCAGCGAATGGACACAGCAGCACAAGCAGCAAGGGGGGGATATATAAAATAAAAAAAAATAAAAATAAAAAAAAAATTTGTACCACCCCTCCACACACAACATAGCAGAATCTTTGCCTGTTTGACTCTGGAGTACCCACTACCTGACTTTTATTGAGCACATTGCCTCATTTCTGTTGGGCTTTGGGCCAGGATGACTAGTCACTATTTTCTTGGTTTCTTAAGGCTGTTGCTGCTTTCAAACAATGATGACAGGTCCTAAGAAGGCTGGTATGATAACTGGTGAATGGAAAGTTGGACTCATTCATTTCTTTGGGCTCTCAGGGAGAAGCAAAGAGGATCAGACAAAAAGCCGATTCTCTCTCAAGCCTGGTGACCAGGCGCATGGATGAGTTCAAGCGTGTGCAAAGCAGTCTGGGAAACTGGGAAGAAGAAACCAGGCAGCTCTTACAGAATGGAAAGAATGGGAGACAGGTATCCTTTTGTTAATTCCTTGACTCAACAAGTATGTATTCAACGCCTACCATGTGAATAAACATGGCAAGAGGAACCATAGAAAGCTCTCTGAAGATCGTGGTGCCACTCCTTACAGAGATTCAGAGACCTTGATGTAATTAGCTCAGCGCCACCCAATGAGTCAGCCCTCAAACCTAGGAATAGGACTCAGGTCTCCTAGGAGCTAACTTGGGCAGACGTCCGTCTCCTAGCTCTGCTCCAGGAAGTACCTAGAACTTAAAGGCATGTTTTGCAAAACTTTTCATGTCCCTGTCAGTGATTTAGAGCTTGAGGCTGTTCTTTATATGGGATGTGTTGTTGGATTATAAAGTTTGCTTTGTCCCAGATTGTGGAGTGATTTGCCACAGTGCTCCTAGATTCTGCTGTGAATCACAGAATTCTGTCGTCTCAAAGAGAAATGGGTCAGGGTGATTTTGTTAGCAGGAAAGCATTTCCCGGGTGTATGTTACATTTGCTCTAATCTTGTTCTGCCTGCCTATTTACAGAAATCAGATCAGCTGCTTTCCCGTGCCAACCTTGCTAAAAGCAGAGCTCAAGAAGCACTACGTATGGGCAATGCCACTTTTTATGAAGTTGAGCACATCTTAAAGAATCTCAGAGGTGCGTAGCCCGTGGTTGAGGTCACTTGAGAATTTTAGAGACACAACCATGACTTTGATTTATTGTGAATCCTGATATATCTCTCTGAGACTAAGTATAGGCACCTTAGGGTATTAATAGATGCTTAATAGATATCTTCCTAAAGGAAAAGTTTGTTAATATTTGATAGTGAAAAGAGAATTAAACTAGATGTCAGAAGGCTTAGGTTCTGATCTCTACTGGGCCACGTGCCCCAGCTGACCTAGCAGTGTCACTGTAGGCAAGTCATGTAACTTTTTTAAAGGGACAAGCTTGAACTAAGTGATTGCCAACGTCCCTCAGTTTCAATATCCCCCAACTGTACAGATATTTTTCCTTTTCTTTATGGAACCAATAAGGTGGCTTTGTGGTAATGACATAGAAAGCTTTGTCATAGCATCTGAGTCCCAAAAGACTTGGGTTTGTGCCTTGCAGAGGTTTGGTTTTAGTTTCTTTCATTTCCACTAAAGAATGAAAGAGAAGTATTCTTAAACTCTTGGGATTTTTTTTTTCACAGAAATTTCCTCTCTGTCCATTGTACCTAAGCCCCACCTATGTCACAGGAGGCTTCAGGTTTAAGGCTGTGGCTTGAAATTTGGGGCTTCAAAGATTCTACTTGCTGCTGATCAATTTTGGGGTCTTAATACTCTCACAGTGGTAGGGATGCCGGGTAAGCTGTTTATGAGTTTCTCTAAGCAAAGAACTACATATGGTCCTTTCAATGCCTCCTTTAAGATGCTTTCTCCTGGACAAGAAAGAGTAATTCTAGCCACAACTTCCCCCAGTCTCACCCTGGGGTAGTAATAACAGTCTCAGGAAGTTTTCCTAAAAACTTTAGCCACTTTTCACTCATTTGCGTGTTACTTTTCATCTTAATGGCAATGTTCTCTTTGCTTCATTTCAGAGTTTGACCTGCAGGTTGAAGACAGAAAAGCAGAAGCTGAAGAGGCCATGAAGAAGCTCTCCTACATCAGCCAGAAGGTTGCAGATGCCAGTGGCAAGACAGAGCAAGCAGAGGCAGCCCTGGGCGGTGCTGCTGCTGACGCCCAGAGGGCCAAGAACGAGGCCCGTGAGGCCCTGGAGATCACTGGCAAGATAGAACAGGTAAAGAGAAATCGAGATGCAGCTGGATGCCTCTCACAAGGGTGGTACGAAGAAGAGGGAGCACTGGGCTCATCCCGTTGTGGGCCAAGGTGGCCCCAGACATGCGTGGCTTGCCTGGCATGGCCTTCTGTTCTTTGTGTGTCTCAGTGTCTCTTCTCTTCTTTGTATAAAGACACCAGTTGTATTGGATTAAGGGTCCACCCTACTCTGGTAGGACCTCATCTTAACTAATTACATCTGCAACAACTGTATTTCCAAATAAGGCCACGTACTGAAGCACTGAAGTTAGGACTTCAGCATATCTCTTGGGGGAGACCATTTGACCCATAACAGCTATCATCAGTGTCTTGATTTCAGGGTACAAAATTCTGGAGTTCTAGATCCCTTGCCCTGTCTAAGTCCTATGTCTAAGCTCCACCTTCTTATTCATTGTTCTCTTTCCTTCTACTACATGCAGCGCTTTGCTTGGTTCTGGGGATCCAGAGATGCCAAATACCTAGTCCCGCCTTCAAGGAGCATTCAGTATAATGGCAGGAGACAGACAAATCATACTTATAACAAATGTGGTAAACACCAAGTAGAAGCAGTGCTTCTTAGCTGTTGATTAACCATGAATTCTAGAAAGCTTTTGTAACTCTAGAGAGAAAGCCCGGAGGGAAATCTTGATATCTAGACTACCTGGCCTCACTCATGGATCACTTGGTAACTTGTGAAAACAATTTCTAATTTTAAGTCCTTTGAAGGGTAGTGACCAGTTCCATGAGCCTCCTCTTTGTCCAGCTTCTGGCAAAGATACATCTGCAATTTGCTACTCCTAATAGTTTATTGATAAAGATATTAATGGGATTTGTCCTTACAAAAACAAAAACCCAAAGCTATACCCCATTCATTCTCTGTACCTAAAACTCAACTATCTCAGGGATCCTAGTAAAGTCATTTGAAAGACTGTGGCAGCAAAGAAATATGACAGAAAATTATGTGAATTTCTCATCTGGGTTTTCCCAAATGGTTCCTATTTTGTGCACCATTTAGTGAGCATTGAACTGAGTGGGAAGCAATGTCTCACTGCTGACCCTTCTAGTCCCTCCAAATTAATTATCCCTCCAAATTAATTAATTTGGACAGACCTCCAAATTAACTTGTTTGATACAGAACTTAGTAAAGGGTGTGTCCTCCAGTTTCACCCTCTCATTGTTCATCTAACTTACTCCATCAGAGTCTGGATGCAGCTGTATTTTTCCTGCAATTGTCTTTGGGATGTTTTCATGCCTTACCCTATATCTCCTTCTGTTCCTGGCTCCTTTCTTCTCCCAGGAGATAGGGAGTCTGAACTTGGAAGCCAATGTGACAGCAGATGGAGCCTTGGCCATGGAGAAGGGGCTGGCTACTCTGAAGAGTGAGATGAGGGAAGTGGAAGGAGCCCTGGCAAGGAAGGAGCTGGAGTTTGATATGGATATGGATGCTGTGCAGATGGTGAGTTCCTGTTGCTTTCCACAGCAGGTCCCTTAATCTTGCCAAAATGGGAAAGACCCTTGCAAGACTGGCTTGTACTTATTTTTCCTCAGGTGATTACCGAAGCCCAAAGAGTTGATACCAGAGCCAAGAATGCTGGATTTGCAATCCAAGACACTCTCAATACTTTAGACAGCATCCTACATCTAATAGGTATGTGGGGTATCCAGCCTCCTTCCAGCACCTGCCCCAGCTGTTTCCACAAAGTTGCACTATAATCTAACCACAATGAATGGGAGTCTTAACTTTCCTTAAGGGTATCAGGAAATTTGATTTGTCTTCAACCCCAGATCCTTTGGGCAGATCACTTTACATTTTCTAGACTCTGTTTTACTGTCTCCAAGATGGGTCACTGAGCACCTATTGCCCTTGGTGGTGGAGGTCTGTGGGTCAAAAATATGGGTGGGTTCAGGAAACTTGACAGCTAAAAAGAAGACTAGACAGTTTGAGGGCCTTACTAAGCAATCTGTACTTGATCCTTGTCTTAGTTTGTCAGGGCTGCAGTGACAAATACTACACACTGGTTGACTTAAGCAACAGGAATTTATTGCCTCATGGTTTTGGAGGCTAGAAGTTCAAAGTCAAGGTATTGACAGGCCATGCTTTCCCTGGAAGTCTGTAGTGCTCTGGTGCTGGCTTGCTGCAATCCTTGTAGTTCCTTGGCTTATGACTCTGCCTCTGTCACGTGGGGATCTGCTTCATTCTCTAGCTTCTTCTGACCTCTGGATTCTACTATCTGTCCAAATTGCCTCTGTCTTATAAGGTCTCCAATCTTGGGGAGTAAGGCCCACCCTGATTCAATGTGGTTTCATCTAAATAAGAGCTTTGAAGATCCTATTCACAAATGAGTGTACCCCTTAAATAATGATATCTTCAAAGGCCCTATTTACAAATGAGTTCACACCCACAGAAACATAGATTAAGATCTGAACATATCTTTTGTGGGGGACATGATTCAATCCCTGACAATTCTGAGAAGTCAGTGGATGATTTTAAACAGAGGGATAAATCACCACTGTATATTTCAGAAAGATCACTAAGGCAGCTGAGTGGGAGAGAGCTTGAAGGAGAGTTAGAAAGAAGGCAGGGTGAGCTCCCTTAGGAGATTTTTGAAATAACGTAGGAGAGATGTGATGGGAGCCTGGTCTAAGGCACTAGAAGTGATGAGGCAAAAGATGTAAAAGTAGATTCTCCAGTCTGTGACGGTAAGAATCACTTGCTGATTCTGCTGCCTGTTCCTCACCCAAACCACAGTTATACCTGGATTTAACTAATTGAGAAAAGTTGAGCTTTCTGGGTAGATAATGCAGAAGAAATGTAAAGAGAACAGGTCCACGAGATGGTACAAATTTTAGGGTAAAAAGGGTTTGAGGCCACAATGTACCAGGGAGTCAGGTGTCCCCACAGTCATTCCCAAAAGAACACTGATTTCAACTAAAATTCTGGGTTTAGGTGGAACTGATATCAAATCCTTTTTTGGCATTCTTTTTTTAATCAAGCTTGGACTAGTGCAGATATAGAACTAGGGATTAGGTCATAGATCTTATGTCAGGAAAAGGCTTGGTTCTACTTTTCCAGTTCTGTAGAACGACTGTAAAACCTGAGAGACTAATATTGTCAGCGTTGTTATATTAATGGGTCTGCTTGTGATCCAAAAGAGTAAAATACCCTCTAAGGGTAAAGAACTCCCCCAGCTGAGGTTTTAGCAGCCTTGTGTAGAGTTCTGAAAAAGTTAATGAAACAAAAGGGGCCTTTAAAGAGAAAACAAGAGAGTGGGGAGAAAAAGGTAGGTGGGGCCTATTGGACATTTACTATGCATAAGGCGCTATGCCAGGTATTTTCATGGTGTGATATTTAAGTCTTGTAAAACTCCTATGAGGTGAGTTTTTTGGTTTTATCTTACAGAGGAGTAACCCGAGGCTCAGAGAGGTTAATGATGACTCTGAGATCATGTGGTAAGCTGTGGAGGCAGGATTCCATGGGAACCATGGTCTCTTTGTCCAAATGCCATGCTCTTTTCTAGAAGCTCATGCTGCCTCTCCATGGACATGGTTGCTTTGTCCCCAGGCTTATTTAACTTTCTCAGCATGCCATAGAATTCTAAATTCTTGAATTTTCCTCTGCCCCCAGGTGAAGAACAGATCCACTGTATAAACATTCTTATTATGATGTTGTTTCTATTCTACTGGCTCCCTTGAGTCCCTGAACAGTAAAACATTAATTGCTCTAAGCATATTTAAAAAACAAAAACAAAACTCATGCAGCCAAATTCCAGCACTGAAGCTCAGATACATGAGGCAGCCTGACCTTGGGTTTGAAATGACCAAGGGCCACTCAAGCCTATTTGAACCAAACTGGTCTAGCCCGGTATCCTTCATGCTGACATTAGTTTTAGATAGTTTATGGGTAAAACATACCTGAACAAATACTATGTCTTAATTTTGTATTGGAAATAAACTAATATCTAGCCAGATTCCCACTATTTGGGGCCAGAATGAATTCTTACATCATTTCCTAACAGCTGGAATCCATCCCCCAAATAGCAAAGCATACCTTGGCTTCTATAAACCCTGAACCCCAGCCAGTTTCTAAAGGTCTTCTAATAGAAAACAGCAAAATATTTCCTAAAGGTAGTTCAGAAAACGTAATTTGGAGTACTCTAGTCCTAGGGGTGAGCTGAGCTGGATGGACATCTTGGGCAGTGCTCAGTCCCCAATGACCTTTCGTCTTCATCTTTTCAGAGCATGAACTGTTGACCCTAATGGGAAAGGAGAAACTCAGTCTTCACATTGCTGAACTATAGAGCTTAAGGCTTGAACTGGGCTGCTCACAGCTCAGTAAATTGGCTAGTGTTCTCAGAACTTTTTCCAGGTTTTAAATTTCAAACAAGCCTTTTTAAATACATGGCATACCATTTGCTCTGGGCAGGTGGAAACAAGAATTAGTTAAGTGTAGGAAAGAGCCCACATGTGTTCAAGGAAATCTGACCACAGCTTTTCTATGTTAACTCCTTTCCCATTCCCTAAAATAGACCAGCCTGGTAGTGTGGATGAAGAGAGGCTGATCTTACTGGAGCAGAAGCTCTTCCGAGCCAAGGCCCAAATCAACAGCCAACTGCGACCTTTGATGTCAGAGCTGGAAGAGAGGGCACGTCGACAGAGGGGCCATCTCCATTTCCTGGAGACAAGCATAGATGGGATTCTGGCTGACGTGAAGAACCTGGAGAATATTAGGGACAACCTACCCCCAGGCTGCTACAATACCCAGGATCTTGAGCAACAGTGAAGATTCTCTACTGAGGTTCTTGGAACACTGACCAAGGAGCCATTTCATGTGGGTGGGGTGGGATGGGGACATTTGAACATGTTGAATGGGCATGCTCAGGTCAACTGAACCTGGCTCCATCCTTGCTACCTTGGCCAGGCAGATGTCTTATTGCACCAGTGGGATACCGTTTGCTTCCTGATGTTGGGCAATGAGGCAAATAGCATTGGGTGTGAGACGGATCAAGGACCTGGACCCCAAAGAGTACACTGGATGGAAGGACAAACCACATGGGCAAATGTTTGCTTCAGGATTGTCATAAACTGTGAGTCCTGGAGTATGAACAAGAGCTGCTGGGTTATAATCAGTTTATTCTTTGAGTAATGTGACCAAAGGAACATTTTCTGACTTTGCTCAGGCAAAAATTTTTCCTAATGCCAGAACAGAGAGTGAAATCTAGTCATACTGTGGCCAGTAAAATGCTATTGCCTCCTACTGTCCAATGCAAGTTTCTTGTTTATCAGAGGTCCTTCTACCTACCACCCAGTTCATGAATATGTCTTCCACTTTCAAGGTGGAAGAAAAGAGGAGTGATGGAGTGAGGAGCTGGAAGGCAGGCCCATTTAGAGCAATGGTACCTGGGGCCCTGTCACCTAGTTCTTCTGGATCTGGGAGTGGCATCCTTCCTCCTGATGATGCCATAGCAGTTTAAAGACTATGTTTTTATTAAAGCATTTCCTACCAGTAAAGCAAACATTGGGAAGGTATTTACTTTTGGGTTTCAAAGTGATAGAAGTATGTGGCTGGCTTGGTCATTGAAAGAGGTGAAATTATCTAGACTTATTTATCCAAATTCAATCCCACTCTTTAAACGGTAAAAGATATACACATATATGTATTTTACCTTATTCTTCCCCTTTCTCTCTCCTTTTAGTAAAGAATGTTCCTACCTATACTTGAGCTGGGTAGAATATATCCTTCCATCCATCCTTCAATCCACCCATCCTTACAACAAATATTTATTGAGTACCTACTGTGTGCCAGGGGCTGGGGGTACAGTGGTGACATAGTCTCTGCCCTCATAGTGTTGATTGTCTAATGAGGAAGACAGGTATTTAAAAAAATAAATTTAAACTTACAAATCTTGTTTATCACAAGCTGTGTTTATTGCAGTAACCCCCTGATTTGCAACTTTTTTTCTCAACAGAACATATGTTGCAAGACATTCCCATGGGGGCACTTGGGTTTTGGCAAAGATGAGATAGGTCTGGGTTGTGCACAGTTTTCTGCATTCCAGCTGTCACTGTGCCTTTCTCACAACTGATTGCAACAGACCGTTGAGTCATGATAAGACCATTGGGAACTGCTGGAGCAACTTCCACCTTTGGCTCAGAAACTTTAGTGCTGCCTTGCCTCTGTATTTCCTTGGCTTTTCATGGGCATGTTTTTAAATAAAGAACAATCATTAGATGTCTGTGGTCAATTTATGATTTATTAAACTCTTATCCTAAGGTAGAGGTACCAGAGCCATAGAAACTGAAATGCCATGGAAATAACGATGGGTCCCAGACTTATCTCTAATTCCTGTTTCTGAGTATCTTGTTTTGCCCTTTCCTTACCAGGAAAGTGACTTACCAGATTTCATTGGTGTTGTCTCCTAAGTATGAAGAAGGATTTATTTCTGTAATAATTCAAGCTGGGGTTGGGGGAATAAAACATGTTTTTCTCTTGCTTTTCGTCAGCTATAAAGTGAAGATAAAATCAATAGTTTAAGGTACATTGTCATGCTTTTTGATAAGTTAGGAAATATTAACCCTGAATTGGCCATCTACCCAAATGGCTGAGGGAAGGTGTCTGCATCTATCCCTGTTGACTCCCCAAATTCTGACAGGTCTGATCACTTTGCTTTGTCTTCTGTGGAAGTGAGCTTATAAATCCCATCTTAGCAACTCAATCACACATCCTACAAATCTCTCATGGTAATTAGCAACTAGTGCCCAAAAAACATGTGTACTAAACTGGACTAGATTAATGCTATATCACATAGACCCCAAAATGTGCAATGACTCAAACACAATAGATGTTTCTTATTTGCTCCCATAACAGACTGCATGGAGAGCAGGTTGGCAGGGGATCCTCCATATATGCCTATCAGAGGCTCTGCCATTTACCACATGTGACTTATAAGGTAGTCCTGGGGATCATCCCCATTCCAACCAGGTGGAAAGGCAAAAGAATGAGCCATGTGGGAGGTTTTGAGGGGAGAGGCCTGGGAGGGTGTGGCAGTTTGAAGTTCTTTTATGAATCCCAAAAAGAAAAAGATTGTGTTCTTGGACTAATCCATTCCTGTGGAGACCCAATTGACTGGACTACGTCAGTGAGGCATGATTCAAATTGGGTCTCTGTCCTCTTACTGGAGCATCATATAAATGGAAACACAGAGAAACACACAGAAAAAGGAAGCTCTGCCATTTTTTACCCTGCCATGTTAGAGAGGACTTGAGGATCACTAGCAGCCAACGCTTAAGCACGAAGCCCCCAAGAAGCTGGGTCCACGGAGCAGCTCAAGGCTGAAGAGACGAGCCACATGCCTGATGGCCCACAGCTGAACTTGGGAAGAAAGCGAGCAGCCGAGACTGAGAGAGGAGGCCTGGAAAGAGACAAGCCCTGTGCTTGGTTGCCCACAGCTAAAATCCAGGAGACAGTAGATACTGGAGGGGAAGGCAGAGACCTTGGCAGAGATCAGTGGCCATCTTCTCCATGTGGCAGGATCCCAGGATCACCAGTAGCTGACTTGCGTGAGAAAGCATCTCTGCTGATGCCTTGATTTGGACATTTCATGGCCTCAGAACTATAAACTTTTACCCTAAATAAAATCCCCATTATAAAAGCCAACCCATTTCTGGTACTTTGGCAAACAAACACATAGGGGCTGTCATCACTTCTCACATTCCACGGCCCAGAACTCAGTTTTATGATCACATCTAACTGTAAGCTGATTCTCAGTGGCAATTCCACATTATGGAAGGGAGGAGTACATCAAGGGTGCCTGGCTACATGTCTCGGCCAAGTGTAGTAGTAGACGGTATTTATGCTGGGGATCTTGGTGAGCGATCCCATTAGTTAATAAGATACAAGAATTCATAGAAAGATTCCTCAATGGGATAGAGTAAGAAAGTCCTAAGACTGTCTTCCCTGAAAAAATGGAAGATGATCCCTAAATAGAGATGGGGAATGGACTCCATTGGTATAGAAATTATTCCCCACATCTGAGGGCCTGACTGTCTGCCCCTAAGAAATGAGAAGGGGCATGTGGATTGGAGATAGCCCACCAAGGACCTAGCTTCCTGTTGCCAGTCTTCACATGTTGGATCATGCCAACCTAAGGGAACTTTCCTTCCAATTTCTCACAGTGTTTGTAATTTGTAATGGAAAATCTGCTTCTCCTTCTTCTCTGAGAGTTTTCTGGTTTACTGTGCTATTGGTAAGCTATTACACACATCACCATCTACTTTGACTCAGAGGGATTTCTGTTTGGAGAGAGGCATAGAAATGAAACTGCCCATAGACTACTGTAAATTCTCCTTAGAGTTGTATTTCTGATCTTATCCCAGGATGTGGTTTCTCTTCAGTACTCTTGGGAGACTGGAGAAAAGGGTAAGAAGACACTTAGTCATGCCCATTGTTTGGACCAAGTTTCAAGGACCAGGAATATGTTTATTGTGTCTTCATTTAATGTTTTGCGTGGCCTTGGGAATTTTATGGATTCTTGCTGTTGTTCCTTTTTCCCAAATGGAAAGCACAGTTTACTGTTTCTCTCTGCTTTCTTTGTACTGTTAGCTCTGAAGAACTTCCCAAGAAATTCCAAGATCTGAAGCTTACTGTTGAGTGAGTCATAAGGGCTGAAATGTGTATGCCTAATTCATATCTGTATCTATATTTTATAAGCTAATTTAAGTTAGTAAATTATACCAGTGTTTATATCCAATTTTAAACAAGTTCTCATCATTACACACTCTCAGGTCAGAGATAAACCCAGTGTTTAGTTTTGTAAACAAAATGGCAAAAACATAAATACAAGTAATCAATATACAAGGCTCAGGTATGTGGGTTTGTGCCACCAAACCCACAAGCATACACATGAAGCTGGCTAATCTCAATTTTTAACAAGAAACACACTAAGAACCAAAATGATTTAAAAAAAGAAAAAAAAAAACCCACCGGATAAACAGCTCACCCTTAAATTAGCTGGCCTAACAGGGAATTGCCATTTCACCTTCTGGATCATGCTGATATTAGCTAATAGCAACCCCAGTTTAGACCCAACTATGTGTTACAACTAAAGATGAAAGAAGAACTAATAGTCACAGCAGGATTGAACAATTAGCATATTATTCAATTTTTGTTTACATTTCCAAAATAAATGGTGGATGTAACAATTTCTGTCCTACTTATAGTCTTTTGTGCCAGGAACTTAATCAAGTTTTTAATTTTCACAAATATATTTTTGTTTCATAAATAACTAATTTCATCAAGGAGCCAGAGTTAGTCACACAGTACAACACAGATTAGGTAGGATCTAAGATTTGATTTTGTAAAAATGAGAAAACTTAGCCATAATTTAAAAATTTGCTAATTATTCTTCCCTGCTGTTATTCTTTGGGAGGACTTTATATTCTTACATGTTACACATGTGGAATCAGCTGACTCCTGTTCCACATACATTTTTACAACTGTCATTGCCTGTCAAGTAAGACTATAAAGAAAAAGTCATTAATTCTGCAACCCACAGAGATGATTCTGGATCAAGACACCACACTCTAATACATTGCCTTATTTATTAACATAATTGAAACATTTTGCTAATAAAACTCTTGTCCATGACTATTCTAGCAACAAACTTTTACTCAAAATATTTCACTGTGAAGGGTGTTGCAACTCGAATGTAGTCTTTATTAATGAACAGATTTACATAAAGCAAATCTTACTCTTAAAATGGCAGATTCAGTGACCAAAAAGTGATTCAAAAAAAGCTTCCCCTTCCCCATGCCAATCCTTGAGACCATTTGAATCAAGCAGAGCTCTGAGCTATGGGCCTAGACTGAAAGAGAAGGGAAGGAGCTGTAATTCATTCCTAACTAACCGAAACAGGCTGAGAGGACACTTCAAAATTACACTACAAAGAAACTACAGAGAGATGAGTTTACTGGGCAGCTATAGGAGTGTGCAGACTGGATGAATTTGACAGAGCATGTTCATCATCATTGCCGCAATGCTCTTCCTAAGGCAGGCCATCCTATTTGGATGTGCTACAAAATCAGTCCTTCCTTCCATCCTTCCCATCTCATCTGTTGGCCCACCTGCAGTAGCTTTGGGAGAGAGCCTGAGCTTTTCATATTCTACAGATTTATTTTTTTACTCTTTTGATGAAAAAAATATGACATGCTTCTCTTAGTCCCCTAAGAGAGCATATATGTGTATCAGTTTGGGGAGAGTAGATTTGGGTTGTTAGAGTAAGAATCTTTTCTCCCTGCAATACTCTGCCTTTTACTGTAGTTTGATTGTTGAGTCTCACTTTATGCTTCATTCAAACAGGAAGTTCTTTCTGAGAAGCTGGAGCGTGAGACTAGAGAACTGTAGGAGAAAGGTTGACAAAGCTGAGACAGGACCGGCATCTCTAGAAGCTCTAACTCTGGGTTTCAGGCACTTCAGTAAGAGGCTTTCCTCCCCTGTTCCTATGTACATTCAAGGAAAATGAAAGCAAGAAGGCCTCAAAGGCTGTCTGGGGGTGGGTGACTCAGGCACCCGCAAGCAGCACAGACCCCCGAGGACCATTCCCTAAGGAGGTCATTGACACAAAGGGTTTCCCTCTTGCCTGTTCTTACTCACATCAGCCACTTTCAGAAAAATGGGAGGGACATTTCTTATTGGTGGGCAGGAAGTGAGACTCCTCTTGACACTGTCATTTCAGTCCATGATTTTCTCATGACCTCTGAGCCATGCCAGCTTTGGGTTGGACTTTGTAGGAAGGAGCAGAACCCCAGAGGGTGAAGTCAGGGCCTAGAGGTCATCCTGTTGGCACCTGGGGCCTCACCTCAGACTCTGAGTCATCTTTCTGCTGTTGGCTGTGCCTGGACTACAGCCATAACAGCCAGCCTTGGAGTGGGAGAGTACTCTGACCTACAGCAAACAAAGAATGGGGCAGGGTGGGGAGTGGAGGATTCTACACAAGAAGGGGATTCACTTTTCCTTTCATTAAAGGAAAGCCATTTTTAACGTGACCCCTGTGACCCACCAAGATAGGATCTGTCCCATTTCAACCCTAGAACTCTATTTCTTCTAATGCCCCTGTTCCTTTCCTTAACTCATCTTACCTCACTCTCCCATCCCACATGCCTGCCTGCCTACCTCCCCGCCCCACCCCCAGCAGGCAGAGCCAGCCCACTTCCTTCTCCTGGGTTGTGGACTAAAGGGGTTTGACTACAAAGTCCAGCAGAATAACAGTAGTAGACCTAAGAGACAAAAGAAATCCTGTCTTTCTCAGGTCTGCTCATATGGCTCCATCCGATTGGCTTTAGGACTCTATCCATAAACTCCATATCCTTGCACATGCCATGTTTCCCCAGGAAATCCAGTACCCTGTTTTCCTGTGTTTCATTTCCTGCCTTGTGGCTCTTTTGCTTGGACAAAGGTTCTTCCCACTTTCTCTCCCCAGCCATAGTATTTCCTGTATCCTCCCTAACCTTCTACAAAGCAATCTTTTCTTGACTTCAGAGCATCAATTTCTGGGATTCCCTCCAAGCTATTGAGATATCTTGATTTCTTTGGGAAACCTAGCTAGGGCCTTCCTCACCATCATATTCTTCCCTAAGACAGGCATACACAATTCCATGTCATGAGAGCACCTGGGACAGATGTAATTTAATGGACAGTGGCCAGGTAAAGGCTTGGGAAGGGAAGAAACCACATGTTACCCAGGCAGCCTCTCAGGAAACTGCAGGGAGAGAGATATGAGATGCAATGGCCTTAGGGTGGGGGAAAGATATCCTCTCACCAGGCTCTGGACTTGCTGTGTGACCTTGAACTAGCCATTTAATCCTGTGGATCTCTGCTTCCTCATCTTTTAAAGGAAAATGTTGGATCGACTGAACTCTCAAGTTTTTCCAGTTTTATGATTCCATGAGTCTTAGCCAAACATTGAGACCCCAAAATAGGATCTCCCTTCCCTCCTCTGGAGATCATTTCCACATTCTGAGAGGCATAACAACCCCTTTGATGCTACTCTACTATGCTCCTCTGCTGAATCCAGTTCCTTTCTCTGGAGCCTATCAAAGGATGTTGCTGATGTGAAAATATGTGAAGAACATTGTCCCTGGGTCAGATCCAGCCTGTCGCTGCTGGGCCATAGATGCTACTAGTTTTTTTATCAAAGATATCTTACCTCTTGGGGACCATTCCTCAAAGACAATCAGAAACCCAAGAGCCAGAGACTGGATGTGAGTCACAGAATATAAGAGAATAATTTCCTTTGGGCTCTCCAAGCAGGACATGAGTAAGGCCTTAATAACCAGAACAGAGTCTGTCCAACCATGTTTCTAGGGGTGGCAGAAGAAGGTGAGAAACTAGGGAGAAAAGGGTGAAACTGCTAAAGGCCATTGGGCTTAGTGACTCCTGACTAGGCCAAGGTCTCTCCTATGTGAACCCAATTCCCTGTTGGACAGATCTTATCCAGTGGTTACTGTGGCTGCTGGGTCTGCAGGAAATATGGCTCAGCCCCCAGAAACAAGGCCAAGGCATTGTTTCACAAGAAAGAATTGACATCAGGTACTATCTGTGTTACCTCAGCTAGACAGGGTGAGAATCAGAATAACAAATTGCATTCTTCTAAATCATTCTAGATTTATAGGATGGAAGAGAGATTTCCCAGCCAAATGGGCAATAAATAATCCCAATTAGCCAAGATCTCTAAGGGTGAGTGAATTTCTAGTATGTTTTATTTAAGAAATTACTGCATTATCAGGATTTGGCCTTGCATATGGAATTCTTCTCAGAAGCAGGAATGTGCCTAAGAATGGCCCCCAAGGGCTTAGACCGGTAATCTGAAGGTTCTTTGGAAACTGGCAGAAAACCCACACTCTGCCCATCAGCTACAGCCCCAATAAGTAAATGTACAGATACCAACAGGATGGGGCTTAAGAAATTAGGATGGACTGGCTTTGTGTGATCATAGGCCCAGAGCATCAGGAAAACAGTCTTCTGAAACTAAGGAAATGAACTCAAATTCTTCTGAGAAAACTGGCTATTCCCAGACTTGTCTCCCAAATTTCAGAACCTTAAGGTCTCACTCCTGGTCAAAGGCTGTGTGTATGAGGGTGTGCCTGTGTGTGTGTGTATGTGTGTGTTGGGAGAGGGGAGGTGGCTTGGCCTTCTTTACTGTGTACAACCCTGATGCATTTATCGAGTGTTGATGCTGGCTAGGGTAGCCTATCAAAAGGGAAGTAATACCACAAGAGTGCATCAAAGACTACAAACAAAGAACCGTGGGCACTGATTTCATCCAAGTTCCATGAGAAGTGGAGGTAAAAAAGAAAGAAAGAAAGAAAGAAAATAGCCCTTTGTGGTAAAGGGCATGCTGGGAAGGCGAGTGCCAGAGCCGCCTCCCCAGAGCATGCTGGGAGGATGGGCACCAGAGCCGCCTCTCTAGAGCATGCTGGGAGACCGATTCCAGTACATCTCCAAGGACTGCACTTCCCCCTACTCCCATTCCTGTTCCCTCTCCCACCCCCAACCCAAAGACTAGGGGAAAGTTTGTCCAAAGGTGACTGTGGAATAGGGGATGCCATGGTTCTCTGCAGGTCCCCCACACTGTGGGGGTTAAGTCAGTAAGTGGGGAGAACAGTCAAGATGAGGAGATGGAGAAACAGAGTCAGGAGAGAAATACGGGGACTAACAGAGACTGGAGGGACCAGTGTGTTGGTGGAGGACGAGGGAAGAGTGGAGCAGAGGGCTGTGTAGCTGCTAGCCAGAGGCGTTGATGTACAGCTGGCTCTTGAGGATGTAGTCGATGACTGGCTGGGACAGGTAGTCCACGACATGGCCATCCCCGTGCTGCAGAGCCAGCCTGGACAAGAAGAAGAGATGGTAGATTAGATCATTGTCCCTGAAGCAATTCAGGAGGACCCTCTTTCAGCAAAAGGGATCGAACTAGCAGGTTCAAACACCCCTTTATCAGCCTTTTTCCTTAGGTTGTATAAACAGGATCTATATTAGGAAAAGCTCTCTTGGCTTCACAATTCCTCCCCCACCCTAGGGACACCATTTTATCCTGGCTTTGAAACTTCCTAACTGAAGGACTTTGGGAAAATTATTTAAACCCCTCTCTTCTTCCATTTTCTCCTCTCTAAAATGAAGATAATATTTTTGCCAATGTCTTTCAGCTATTAAAAAGATTAAATGAGTCATTATGCAAAGCACTTAGGAGAGTGCCAAGCACGCAGTAGGACCTTTAATGTAAGTATTAGTGATTATTATTTCATTTCTTTGGTTTCCTCTCCCAAGCTGGTCTCATGATGGATAACACGAAAGGGAATTTCACTTCTTTTGTTTCCTACAGGAGCCCCCATCTGTGAGCACTGGGGGCACATGGAGAGAAGGCACCCATAGGTATGAAGGGGCTCCAGTGACACACTTTGGCTTCTGCACGGTTTTGCTCCAGCCTTAGTCTGGCTGCTTTCCCTTCTCTCCTCATATGATGGTCTTGGGAATGTCAGGCTCTGAGGGGTTTTTGCAAAACTCCGTCTACTTTTGCATACATTTATATTCTAAAAGGCACCTGAGTCCTGTCCTGTGAGATCTCCCTGGAGTCAGGCTTGCTGCCTTTGCAAGCTAGGTTGCTAAGTGTCTCCTCATCACAGTAAATCTTCTTGAAAAAGTTGCCTACACCTATGGTTTCCATATGCTAATCCCAACTTCACCAGAATCACTAGGGAAGGAGATCCCTAGGCCTAATCCCCAGAAATTCTGATTCACTGGCACTGATTAGGACACAGGAATTTGTATTTTTGTGTAAGCTTTTTATTGTGACTCTGATGTTTGAACCACAGCCTTCCCTTCTCCACTCATTGTTGAGTTTCTGCCCTTACCTCCCAATTGATGTTACTCTTGTAAGTATCATCAAACTTACCTTCCAGGGAAGTACAATGGACTTTTTTTTAAGGTCCTAGGTTCATTTGATTGCTCTAATACATGTGACATGGATGACAGTACTTTCTGTCTCTGTACCTTCTCCTGCCTTGGTTTATGGACCACCACTACTGGTGGTTTCTGATTGCTCCATAGCCTTTGAAATGTTAATGTTCCCCATAGCTTTCTTCTCTTCTTAGTGACAATCCCTGTGAGCTCCCGCATACCTATAACCTTAACTTACACTTATATGCTCATGGCTGTCAGGTTTAGACTCTCAGACCTCTATATTCCATCTATCTCACATTCTACCAGATATTTCCTCTTGGGGCTTGTGGTGGAGACTGTTGACTGGCTTGTCTTTGTTCCTTTTTCCATTTTGTAATAGAACATGTCAAGTGTTAGCTGGGCATATGGCTACCAAGCAACACAGTTTCTTTACCAGCCTCCTTTGAAGCTAGGTGTGGCCACGTGACCAAGGCTGAGGCACTGGGATGCAAAGGGAAGTGATATGTGCAACTCTGAGTCGTCTTTTTAAAGACAAAGCTTCTTGCCATGGTCTTCACCTTGCCCTTTCCCACTGGCTGAGAAAAAGTCATTGCAACAGCTGCACACTCAGAGATAGAAGCTTCACAACGAAGAGGCCAGAGATATCAATCCCTTTTGACTGTTCAGCGAGAGGGAAATAAACATCTATCTTATTTAAAACTCTGAGTACTGGGGTCTTTTAAGTATGGCAGCTTGGTCTGTAACCTTCCTGATACTGTATTTCATAAGCACTTCACAGTAGAGTCCCAAACTAAAACATCCTCTTTCCCCCTCATACCAGCACTCACTAGTTAAATGGGTTGAACCCCTTTAAAAGTAAATGATTGGGCACAAATAAATGAGGTCCAGGCAGGAGGCTAAATACCATGGTAGCAAGTGCCAGCCCATACCTAAGGGACTATCTTGCCTGAGGAGGGTTGTATGGACACTTGTGAGCCAGTTTGGCCAATGTCTCTCTGGCCATTTGTCAAACGTACCTGCTTTTGGTTGAACTGACAACAGACATGGGATGGTTGATGTCATCTTTTACAACCATGATGTTGTTCTAAGGATAGAGCAGAGAGAGTCAGTTGCCAGCCCATCATACTGAACTCTTTTTTGCTCCCTCACTCCTCCAGCCTCCCAGGCCTCTTAGAGAAAGGTTGCATCAACAGAGCTATATTACAATGATGATTGGGGGGGTGGGCTTACTTTGTATTTTCGGAGTATTGAGGAGTGGTTCATGATCCGGTCTGTGTCAGCTGCATCCCGTGGTACCACCACGATCCCAAAGTCTCCAACAATCACCTCCATCTGAAGAATATATGCATACACACAGTGAGAGAGAGAGAGTCCTTGGGTGAGACCATGAGTTCAAATCCCTGCCAAGCAACTACTTAGCAAGGTGGAGCTATCTTCCACGTGGAAACCCAAGATTTAGTTCCAAACTTGGCTTCTCTGGCCATCCCATTGGTCATTTCCTTCACATAATCATCCTAGCTCTAGTATTACTGGAATGAGTGGGAAACTTGTCTGACACACAGAAGATGCTTAATAAAATACTTCTGGACTGAATGAATAAATGTACTCTCACATGTCTGGGCAAGATCTCTCCAACTCCAGAGGCTCCTGTTGAGTTCATAATGCTGTGGAATAACATGAAGGATACATACTCCTTACCTGATAGATACCCTCGCAGGTGAAACAGATCCCATTGTCCAGCAAGCACACCTCAGTGTTCAGCTGGACGTCATGAGAGGAACTGCACCGAAGTGCTCCCCTGGCTCACCCACGTAAAAGCTGCTGTGAGCCTCAAGGGCAATAAAGAGCATAGAAGTGCTTGGAATGCACCACTGTATGCATAGTCTGTCTGCCTATGCTGAGGATTGTTATTATTGGGGCCACTTCTGAGATCAGCCTCTGATAGAAGCTTTTTGCCACAGTGAGGAATAAAACCTACATTGTATTTTTAAAAAATGAACACTTTTGCTTTCTTTTTCTGGTTATGGAAGCAATACAAGCTTGGAAAATCCAGGAAAAAAAAAAAATCAACCACAACCACACAATCCAGGTAACCACAATTAACAATTTTGTGTAGTTCTATCCAGTGTTTTCCTCTATACATGTACAAAATAGGCGTATATACCCACAATTGGATTAAACTGCAAAATTCATCATTTTATCAACTTTTTTCACCTAGCATTATATTGTGAGCATTTTCTCATATCATTGAAAGTTATTTCAAGACATAACTTTTAAACAATCTGTATAATATTGCATTATTTGACCATAGCCTGGTATACCATGATATAGTAGAACACTCCTTTATTGTGTAACTTGCACAGTTACTTCTGATTTTTTGCAATTATAAATAAACTTTGATGATGATCTTTATACATAAGTCTCTCACCACAGCTCTGATTATTATCCTTAGGATAGAAAGTAAAATAATTGGATGAAAGGATATGAACTGGACATATCTCGAGCTCCTGAGACATAATACCAAGTTGCTGTCTGAAGCTTGTGCTCCGGCTTGTGCCAACTTTTCTTTTCAAAGGGCCTAAAAGTTATGACATTTAAAATGACTTGGATCTAGCCTGGGCATATTACTATTCAGGTCTTGCCAATTATGGGTCCCAAGCAGGGGGAGGAGTGGGGAAGACAGGTTGCTTCTAAGCAGCAGTCACTGAGCAAGACCTGCCTTTGGGGTAAGGGACCCTGATTTTTTCCCCACAATTCTCCAAACTAGTGCCACAGAAAAACAGACATTATGGAGCACTGTTGGCCCTCCTTCTCTACCAGAGGAATTCTGTACCAGCCAAATCCCACTTCTGATTCTTTGGCTATATGTGTCTGTGTGTGTGCTCTTTGGCATTTCCATCCACCTTTATCCTGCTTTTACCATTTGCTTCCAACTGGAACTAGAGCTGCAACTGAAACTCGGATAATGCTGAAATAAAAACTTGGCTGAAGGAGGGAAGTTGTGGAGAGGAGTTAAAAGCTAGGTGTAGAATCAGATTCCCCATTGACTCGTGCCTTTTGGAAGACACAGAACATTTTACAGCACGCTTCGCCTATCAGTGCTGTTCAGATGGGGTAAACTGACACCAAGCCTTTTGTCCTATATGCAAGGAATGTTACGGAAAGGCAGGGCAGGGAGGTAGATCCAACTCCTCCTGGGATAGATTTTAGAATATTGCATTGGGATTCACTATTCAGATGGCAATCTAAGGCACTGCTGCTTAAACTTGGACGTACATTAGATTAACTGCAGGAGCTTTCAAAACTTCTAAAGCTCAGCTCACATGCAAGTCCAATTAAATCAGAATCTCTGGGAATGGGACCCAGGCATCAGAATTTTTAAAAATAAAACTCCTCAGGTGATGCCAATATGCAGCCAAGTTTGGGAACCTGGGGTCTAAGTACTGAATTACAACTACAGAGAAATTGGTAGGGAGGGCAGAGGAAGAGATTGGGAAAAAAGAGAAAAGAGAAGAGAGGAGGAGAATCCATCCATGCTGGTAGACATGGAGAATCCTAAACTGCCTGGCTATGTAGGGTTTCAAGATATCTGGTGTAGATTGCATGATGTGGGATCTACCATTAACTTGATTCTGAGAATTTGATGGATGTTTCATATACTATGCATGAAAGAAGGGGGCTATTTAAAGTGTGTGTTCTTGTTTAGAGCATGAAAATAATGACTCTTAAAAGCAGGCAGGCCTCATGAGCAACTTGCCCTGTGGGTGATACTAGTGCAGCTGCTGCTCTCCACTCAGCACCTAATGATGTGAGCACCCAATCAACAGCAGCGCCAGGCTGCTCCGTGGGTGGCAAGCAGATGGAGACCTTGCTGCTTGAGATTTTTTCCCTTTCCAGAAACAGGTGAGGGCAAATAGTCTCGCTCCCTGGCAATCACCGGTGGGATGAGGCAGACAGGGCCACAAGACAAGAAACACAGCTATAGCACAACCAAGTGGCATCTCTGTAATTCAGGCCAGAGACTGCAGGCTCTGCTCCTTCCACTAGACGCTAGGCCGTGGGCTGGAGGGTGTTTGTGTATACTGGGGTAGAAGAGAGTTGCCCGGTGCTAAAGGCGGTGGGGTGTGTCCTCAGTGCCACAGGCACCCACCTCCCTCCAGGGGACCTCAGCCATCAGTCCCCCCGCCCCCATTCCCGGTCTTCCATGGATCTCCGGGACAGCATCCTCCCGTGGTTTCCTCCTGCCTCTCTGTCTGTTCCTTCTCATCAGCCAGACCTAGAACCACTGGAGTCCCTCCAGCCACAGTCCATAGGCCTCTTTTCTTTTCTACCTACACTCTCACCCTTAATGATTTCATTCAATTTCAAGGTTTTACAGACACACTGAAGGCTCCCAAATTAATATCTCTAGCATGGCCTTCTCTGCTGAATCAGACTCACATATACAGCTGCCTTTTCAGAATCCCTACTTGTACGGGGCATCTCAAACTTCAGATGTTCAAAACTGAGTCCCCTGAACCTGCTAACAAAAACTTAAAAACCAAAAATTGGTTTTCCTGCAATCTTTGCCAGTGCAGTAAATGGAAACTCTCATAATAGCCTTAGCATTTGAGTCCTCTCTTTCTCTCACATCCACAGTCTCTCAGGTAATCCTACTGACTCTACCTTCAAAACAAATCTACGATTTCTCACCATTTCCATCACTTCTCCCTGGCCCCAGCCTCTTGTGGTAGGCTAAAGAATGGCTCCCAACGAGCTCCAGGCCATAATGCCTGGAACCTGTGAATGTTGCTTTCTATGGCAAAAGAGACTTTACAGATGTGATTAAGTTATGAATCTTGAGATTATCTTCTATTATCCAGGTGGGCCCTAAATGCGATCACAATAGTTCTTATCTGAGGAAGGCAGAGAGAGAGATATGTCATGGAAGAGAGACGGTGTCAGAGTAGAGAGAGATTTGAAGATGCAGCACAGCTGGCCTTGAGCCAAGGAATGCAGCTTGAGAAGGATGGAAAAGGCAAGGAAACGGATTCTCTCCTGGAGCCTCTGGAGGGACTGTGGCTCTGCCAACACCTTAGTTGTGGCCCAGTGAAACCCATTTTGGACTTCCGACCTCTAGACGTGTAAGAGAGTAAACTTGTGTATTTTAGGCCACCAGGTCTATGGTAATTTGTTACAGCAGCAAAAGGAAACTAATTCACCTTCATCATCTCTCACTTGGATTGCTCTAGTCTCCCTGTTTTTCTCTTGCCCTTTGAAATAGATTCCCAATAGTTAGATAATGTTAAAATACAAGTCAGATCGTGTCACTTATTGGCTCAAAACTCTTCGTTTAAATATCACTCTCTCTGTGGACCTTCTCTGGCCACCCTATTTAAACCTGCAACCCTGTCCACACAGACCCATGTGCCCCCTGCATCCTCACAGTCCCCACCCCCTTTTCTGCCTCCTATTCCTCCTTAGCACTTACCTCCACCTCACCTGTTTATATACATATATACACATATATATTCATATATATATATAGTGTTCATTCTTATTTTTGTGTCTTTCTCTCTCCCTATAAAGGTAAGCTCCAAGAAGACAAGGACTTTTTTTGTTTGTTTGTTTTTAATCAAACCCTGGACCTCCTATATGGTAGACGGGAGCCCAATCACTTGAGCCACATCTGCTTCTCAAAGGCAAGGATTTTGTGTGCTTGCTCATTGCTGTACCCCCAGATGAAAAGGACCTGGCCACCATAGGTAGTCAATGATGCTGTTGAATGAGTGCATTTCTGCAGTCTTCTCTGGGAAGTTGTCATGAAGGTATTAGCTGATAAACTACTCTTGTCTCAGAATATTGAGGGAAGCCCATCCTATGTAATGGGAGCTCTGGGAGACCCAAGGAAGTGATTTTCCAAAGAGAGACTTTCAGGTCCCTATGACAAGCAAGGGTGACTTTACTTTTGCAGGTTCCTGAATATGATCTGATGGATGAGCAGAATCACCCTGTGAATATATTTTTAAAAAAATACAGATCCTCAAGACCTTACCCCCAGACATTTTGATTCACCAGGTCTGGGATGAACTGGAACCTCTTCCTTTACAAAGTTTCCTAATGCTTCTGATAGATATCCATGTTTGGAAAATCATTGCTGCAAATTACATAGACAGTTGCCTGAACTGCTAACACTCTGGCCTGACTTGGGATGAAGTGGGACAAGCAATCTCAAAAAAGAGGACATCCCACCTGTCCCTGGGGAGTGGGGGTGGTCAGGGCAGTCGTCTGACTACAGGAAGTAGAGGGTTGCTCAGGCCCTCCCTACCCACAGACCCTTCTACAGTGTGCCCAGACTCCTGGGACTGAGCTCTTGTGTCACCTTGAGGGATCCAGCACCTCCCACGTCTTCATGAGCAGTTCTCTGTAGGACCTGGCCTTGGGGGAGGGCAGTGTGTGGCCAATGCAGCAGAGCTGACCTGATTAGCAAGCTCCCTTTCCTGGTAGTGGCCAAGGTGACCTCTCACTGCCAGACCCCAGTGGGCAGAATCACGGCCCACTCTCCTCCCGCTTCCCACCTTCCCAGGCCACTGTGGTCCTCTCAGTTTAGCTCTGGGCTGCGTCATGTCCCAGAGGTGGGGGTCTGTGACTTGCATCCTGCTTCAACTTCCTGCTCACAGGCACAGCTTTGATCATATCTTTTCATCTTTTGGTCAAAAGTTCCCTAAGGGAGGTAGAGGTGGCAATGCGGAGAGGAAGTGGGAGGGGGTAGATTCTGCTTCCCTGAATGTGGGGAATCTGAGGGAAGGATATGAGACATGTTGAAGCCGGAAGCAACTTGGCCTTGGGAGAGAGAACACTCATGTTCCAAGCGTCAAAGTTCTTGGAAGGAATGTGGCGTTATCACCATTCCCTCAGGAGGCTGAACTTCAAGACCTGCACTGTTGGATGTCAGGGACACTTTGGGTGGGTGGATGCCTTGTGGTCTTTGCTTCCCTCCCTGCTGTGACACTGCCTGTACTGCCCACCTGGAGCCACAGAACCCTGGCACCTATTCCACTGATACCAGGGAGCCTGAAGAGGGAGAGGAATGGGAGTCTCTCCCAGGGACTAAGGATGCTAAATCTGCCAAGAGCAGAATGCTAACATTTGTGGCTATAGTAACCATACTAGACAGTGGGCTCTTGAAGGGCTCACAGGCCAACACTGATATGCATTGCCATGGCTCTCAGTTTTGTATCTTTTCCATCATAGTCACTCTGTAAATGCTTGTTGGTTGGTTGAGACTTCTGTTATATTCTCATAATGAGGTATATATAGCTTCAAGTGACCCTTCATTTATTTTTTTATTCCATAAATTTCTATGGAACGCCTACCTATGAGCCAGGCACTTTTCCAGGCACCTGGGACACAGGGTTGACCAAGACAGATATCACTTCTTCTCTTACAGAACTCACTATCTAGTGGGGAGACAGACAATTGATTATTTTCAATTGTATCTACTGCTAAGAATGAGAAGTACAGGTTGCTATTGGGAGGCTAATGTCTATGGGTAACTAGCAAAAGTTTTGGCCACATCTCATGATGCAGGCTAAGTTTCTTATGGGTTGAATTCCTCCAGCCAAGTTGCTCCCAGTTACCCTTTCAGTAACAAAGTTTTATTGTGTGTATATGGTGGACTGGGCACTATTGCACTGCTCTGGTTTTTAGGACACAGGTGAGATCTTGTCCTCATAGAGCTTACCTTCTAGTGGAGAGAGACCATAAACAAATACATATATAAGAAAACACCAGGTTGAGCTAAGTACTATATTTAATATAAAGTGAAACAACCTTTAAGCTGAAACTTAAATGACAAGAAGAGGCCAAACATAGGGGTATCTGGGGGAAGAGCATTCTCGAGGCCACACCTAGTGCAAAGGCCCTCAGGTAGGAAGACTGTTCAAGTAAAGAATCCAAATGGGGTTCAAACAAAGGTAGGAAAAATAGGCAGGGACTGGATCATGATAAGGATGGAGTTTCAGTCTAGTTGAAATGACAATCCATTAGAGTGTTTTAAACAGAAGTCTTGACTGACTTTAGCTGTAGGAGCTGGTTTGCACTAACTTACTCTGGCAAACCCGACTGGTAATAGCCTCTGTAGGATCATTCTGAGATTAGGGTTCAGATCCTGACTTTCTTCTCCAAACAGTGCTCTCTTCTCAAGACACAGTAGATTGGTGATTTAAACTTACTTGTGTTTCTTCCCCAGATGAGAATAGTCAGAGATGAACATGGACTCGACAGTAAGAAAGGGAAGACATATTTATTAAAGTACCTAATATATGCCAGGCATGGTACTAGAAGATTTATTTATTTTCATATTTAATCTTCACAACAACTCTCCTATGCGATATGTGCCCTTGTTCTCATTTCATAAATAAGGAAACAGAGATTCAGTGAGAATTTGTAACTTGTCTAAGTGGGAATTGATGCTCACCGTGGTCTGACTTAAAGGCTCTTTCTGCCATATCACAGTTTCTAGATCTTTTTTTTTAAGTTCATTGAGGTGAAATTCATATAACATAGCATAAAATTAACCATTTTAAAGTGAACAATTCAGTTGCATTGAGTACATTCACAGTGTTGTGAAACCACCACCTCTATCTAGTTCCAAAACCTTTCTTTCACTTTCAAATAAACCCCTGCACCCATTAAGCAATTTCTCCCCCATTCCCTTCTCTCCCAGCTCCTGGCAACCACCTATCTGTGTTTTCTCTCTATGGATTTACCTATTCTGGACATTTCCTGTACATACAGTATGTGACTTTTTGTGACTGGCTTCTTTCACTTAGCGTAATGTTTTTGAGGTTTATCCGTGTTGTAGAGACTAGATTCATTTTTTTAAAGACTCATCTTTTAGTGATTTGAAAGTTTTTTGGCTTGAAAGAATTTTGAGTTGAAAATATATTCTTATTTTTTCCTCCAGGCTTACTACAGGCTGTCTTCAGTTCATTATTTTACATCTCCCTCTGCAGTATATAATTTGGTATACGTCTGGGTGGGTTCAAAAAGCTATAAGGAGAAAGCTTGCAGCCAAAGCCACACTGTATCTGAGGGGCTGCTGAAGTATGCTCCACCCATGTCAGTAAAGAATGCTCTGCTTTTGCTTAGGCCCCTTCCCCTCTCTGGAGGAAAGGCTGCGGGCTGGGAAGAGTATAGTCAGTCGCCAAAGGGGGAATGCATTTCCAGGGCTGCGATGTCAATGCAAATAAATGAATGATCCTTCAGAGGGGCTTCCCAGAGGAAATCACCCCCACTCCCATTCCCAATTGTGACTGGGGGTGTGGGAAGGCAGGGGATTCTAGATTCCAGTCAGGAAGCCTGAAAACCAAACAGAGCCATGCCTTTCACATGGAGAACTAGAATCCCCCAGAATCCCCCATGGCAGGAGACGAGCATCCTTCCTCTGAGATGTAAATTCAATTCGTCATCAGTGTTATCAGTACAGAGGCCTAATCCCTGGGGTGGAAGTGTCCATCAGGCTTCCTGGCTTTGGCTGGATTATGTGATAAAAACCATCTGAGCCTAAATAACCAATGTTTGTCTTTGCTCCATTTGTCCTGGAGCCCTGGGATTTCTTCTGGAGTGGCTAGGGCCCCAGGCTCTTCCTCTGTTTATTTTCTTTGGTTGTTTTCCCATAGCTGGTGAATGTAGAAGGCAGTTAGCCCATGGCTGGTTGGCTGGAAAAATGTAGGAGCCAGCCTATGGAAAGTTGTGATTTGAGGAGTGCAAAACAAAACAACCAATTCCCTCACTAGCCCACCTCTGATGCTAATGTTATACATTTATAGATTCATTCGTTTGGGTTAAATATTGACCCTTCTCATTTAAAATGCAAATACCCTTTGAGAGCAGCTAATACATTTAATCATTAAACTTAATGATTTTTCCTTACTCAAAAGTCAATATCTTTGCAAATAAAGACCAAGATAAGCCTTCTATTTCAACCTGGCAGCATCTCCCCTAAAGGTCTTGTTCCCACCACTGGATCTTTTATAGCCTCTTTCCTACCTAAAATGCCCTTCTCTTTCCACTCACTTAACCCTATCCTGGCCATCATTCAAAAGCTGGCTCAAGTCCACCTCTTCCCCGTGGCCTGCTATGAATTATACAATTATTCCTATGTGTCTGTCTTAACTCTCAGTCAGGCCTATATATGTGTAGGGGGAAGATGCCTGGATTAGGGATCTGAAGACCTGGGGGAAGTCCTGCTCTACCATTTAGCACCATATAGTCTTGGACAAGTCACAATTTCTCTAAGCCTCAGTTTCCATATCTGTAAAATGGGAGTAAAGATTTCATTTCACAGGATTGTTGTAGAGATTAAATGAGATAATCCATAAGAAACAAAGTGTTATGTTCTGTCTCCCCCACTAGAAAGTAAAGTGCACATGCCTGGGGACTTGTCTGTTTTGTTTACTCTGTTTCTCCAGCACTTAGAACAATGCCTGACACGTGGTAAGCTCTCGATAAATAGTTTAAAATAAATGAATGAATAACAGCCAACATTTATTGAGCACTTAACAGGTTCAGGTACTCTTCTAAACTTTTTATATATTTTATTTCATGTAAAATAGAGACATAATAAAACGGAAGGTGCTTTTAGACTGCAAGTGCATCAAAGGGCAAAGACGTGCTATGCTCATACTGAGCACTCCATAAGTATTTGTTACGAGATTGTAAAAGGAAAGAATACTTGAATCAGAACTAATTTGCCAGATGACATTCCATTATAATATGATGAACAAAGCAGCTGGCAGAGTAAGATCCCTGGACAATGGTTTTGTTTGGGGGAAGGGAGTGAGCATAAATATTTCCTGCTTCACAGATCTGCCCATGGGCCACCGTGTAGACTTTGGCCTTGATTTTCCACAGTTTCTGGTCCATGCCTGGAGATCCGTCATCATGTCAAGATGCAGAGAAAGCAAAGGATGGGTCTGGTGGGAGAGACTATTTGTCTAATAAAGACTCTGGGAAAGGAGGGGATTGGGTCCTGGAGCCTGGATCTTGATTTCTCTCAGGAATCAAGAATAAACTACCAACTGCCAGGCCACACAAGCCGCTCTTTGGTATTCCAATGGAGAGAAATTCAGTGACTATGTATAGAATTTTCTCCCCAAGGAATGTAAAGGGAAGGGGTGTGCCATTGGTCACAGAATGGTTCTTTGTGGCTAATGGGAAATACCACAGGGGATGTGTTTGGAGCTGGAGTGTGGGGTTGTCCTTTTAGTTGTATCATAAGATTTCTAGATGGAGGGAGTCAGTTCAGGAATCCCAGGCAAAAGAGCAAGACTGGCTCAGTGGTGAGTTTGTGACTGTCAAAAGAGGACCTGGCTGTCCTACAGGAAAGCAGGCTGCCTCAACTTGTTCCCAACCTGGGTGGAAGGAGGCTGCTCCACAGCCCCCATGGTACTTTCATTGCAGAAGGGTGGAGAGGCTCCTCTTTCTCCCCAGACCAGTTTGGACAAATGGCTTCTCTCCTGAGTTATTTTGGAGGATTCGGGAGAAGACATGGAAGGCTGCAATACAGAGTGGGGGCCTGGGATTTTTCCAAGAAGAAGCTTTGTTGCTCCTCACAGTGCTCCTGTCCTGAGTTACCAGCAGCTCCGGGGCTTTGGGCTCACAGACTTGAGCAGAGGTCTGTGGTTGACAGATGTCATTTGGGCACCAAGTAATAGATATGTGTTCTGATAAACTGAATGAATGAAACCTGGGATAGAAGCAGGTCTCACATGACACATCCATGGTAATCATAGTTAAGAACTGAAATCCCTAAAACGGGCTGCTTCCAGGCAAACACCAGATGGTAAAACTTTCTAGTAGAATAAGCAGGGCTCACCCTGTACCCAGTCTTGTAAGAAAGGCCTTCCTTTTCCAGATACTGAAATCACACCATCCCTAAATAAGGAAGCAGGATAATTCACAGAAGGACTAAGTAGTTTTATGCTCCCCTTGCCCGCGCCCAACCCTTTTTCTAGCAGAGAATCAGGCCCTTGCTTTTAGGGAATTTGCAAGGACAGAAAACAGAAGGTCTTTGAAGACAATGGCTTTAAACTCACTGAAGAAATGCTGCTAGATGCTCTGAGGAGGGGAGAGGAAAGAGGGGGAGCTATCTTCAGAATAGAAAGTAGGAAGACAAGGTACTGCTGCTTCCCTCTGACCCACCCACCTCTACTCCGCACTAGTAAGAGGCTAGAGATCTGTGTAGCCCACCGTCTCCTCCCTCAGAGGAGAATGGGGGTCTGGTGACCACATGTGGGTGGGGCCAGCCCTGGCCTCCCAGGCTCAGCCAGATGTGGAGCAAAGCCCTAATCGCTTCCAGTGACAACAAAGGGACCACAGGGAGGGTGTCCCTGGTGATCCTGATGAACTGAGATTGGAGGACTGTTCTCATTTTCAGGGCACACGGGAGCCTCTCAGGTTCTAGTAATCAGTAATGACTGGGACTGAACTTCCCACCAGCCCTGTGAGATAGAGGCATGGAGTTGAATTTTAATTTGATTGAAAAAAGTAAATGTGATCTTTCTGGTACAACTCTGTTGTGGGCTGAGGTTCACACTCTTTCTGTAGGGAAACAGCAACTTGACTTTTTTTTTTTTGCCTTTCTACCTCAGATGCAATGATTCTAAGGACTCCCCAGATATGGGGACTGAGCGTGGGGTTGGGTGGGGTGGGGAGGCAGGTCTAAGCCTTCTGGAGTAAGCCTTGAGGGTCTGCTCCCCTCAAATCCCCCAGTTGCCTCTACGGTGGACTGGAATTCTTGCCACCCTGGACAGGATAGACATTGGGTCCCTGCTGGCCGGAAACTATTGTGCCCTCTGGGAGCAGCCAGGCTGGTAGCCCTGGGTCTCCAGGGTGACCAACCATCCTGCTTTGCCCCAGGTCGCGGGAGTATTAAAGCTGCAAAAGTCCTGGGCAAACTGGTCATCCTGCCTTGCTGTTGATTCATTATCTCATCCATCCAGACACCTAAATCATCCATCTTAGACCAGGAGTTAGGGGACGAAGGAAGGGCTGTAAGAAAGTGTCTCTCCTGGTCAATAAGGGGTCAAGTGGGACCACTGATCAATGCGTAGGGTCTCACTCCACCTCCATTGTCACATTCCTGTATCGGTTTCTCAATATTTTTTTATCTTAACCAAGGTGTCATTTCCAAACTAGGGGCCACCTAGAAGAGGAAAGACCTAGGGCATTCTCCTGGGTCCTCAAATGTTGATATCATCAAGAGCAGCCATTTCAGAAGGAAGTTGGAGGAACTGCAGTCTGCAATCTAGCTGAGAGAAACAGAGAGAGACTGCCTGGCTAGGAGCATCTCAAATTATGTAAATTTCATGCCCCACCAAACCTGGGTCTGTCCTTGAGAGGAGCCCAGCCCGCGGGAGGCAAACAACCCTAGGCCTTTCCTGCTCAGGCTAAGGTACTTCAGGCTACTGCTCCAGCTGCTAAATTCATCCCTCAAAATCCCCCTGCAACTGCCCCAGCCTTCCCAAGGGAGGCACCCCACGCAATTGCCGGGATTTGCCTGGATTTTTGAAAGAGCTTTGCTAAAATCTTGTACAGAATTTAGTCGGTGTTACTTTTTACTTTCACAGTACCTTGTGAAGTAGAAAGGAAAGCAAAAGCTAATTAAGCCACTTAATCCAGAACTAAAAGGAGGTTTAGAATTTCACCTGCAGGAAATTTTTTGCTGAAAGGACTACACAGTAAGATTTGCTTCCCTGAAACTCTCCCTGCCGTCTCTGTTACCCCGCAGCACACTAGGACTTATGCCTTCACCTTGAATATCTATGTGTGCATCTATGTGGCTACTCAGGTAAATCCACTTATTAACATTTGTTGGACACAAACTGTGTGCCAGGCCCTGTTCTAGGCACCTTACACAGAAGATCTCATTTAATTCTCCCCCAAACCCCATGAGGTAGGTGCCATTATTGTCCCCATTTTAGAGATGGGGAAAACTGAAGCTTAGAATATAGCTTTTTCATAAGCAGCCCTGGAGTAGAACTGGAATCTGGAGGTTGCCTTTTTACTCAGTAGTGTGTGTGTGTGTGTGTGTGTGTGTGTGTGTGTGTGTGTGTTTCTCTCTCTCCAGAGACATACACAAAAAGATTTCATATGTATGTCTTGCCACCTAATCTAGGTCTCAAATACTTGAGGGCAGAGACATTTAAATTGCAAAACATTACAGAGAACATTCTATAGATTTTATTGATTTTTTTTTTTTAAAGCCAAACAAAACCTTGAGGTCCAGAGGAGTTGAGGGATCTGCAGGGGGTCACGCAGAAAGTTAATTTACAAGTGCTAGATCTGGAATTGATGCTCTGGGAATGTAATTTGCATGGGACTACGGATTTGGGGGCAAGTGTCAGCTCAGGCTATCAGATGAATGAATTAATGAAGGAACAAGAATGAATATATCAGCAAATGGTAACTATGTCTTGGCTGGTTTAAGACCATCATAGTCAGATTTGGTAACAAAAGATGTTGATTGTGCTTCTAAGTGGTATAAGTTTAAATGCCTGGTTTACTCTATCCCAAGTCAATTGCCAGGAAGTTCTAACTGACCTTTTGCCATTATACCCTACCCTCTTGACCCCTTCTTTCTTGTTGAAGGAATACTAGGGTGGTGTTTACTACTTCTTCAAAGAAATCAGAGCAAACACAACACACAGAAATCTCAAAAGGGCAGAGGTTTTTGTTTTGTTCCCTCTCCCCACCCCCTACTCCCCAGGCCAAGCACTACTTGGAGCCAGGTATTTCTGTAACTCAGATTGCTTTTTTTCCAGGGGCTTTAAGGGAGCAATCAGGCAGAAGGGTAAGCACTAGGAGATAAAGCTCCAGGGTAGGAGAAAGTTTTCTTCCATAGAATGGATCATCCTCCTGGGAGCTCACTGGAGTTGGGGGAAAGGAGGCTATGTGTGTGTGTGGGTGGGGGAAGGGGGGAGACAGAAGGCCAAAATCAAGTGTTTGTTCCCCAATCTTTACCATCCCAGTTATGGGGCTGCAACAACCTTGCTACTCACGTCTGCCTCGTTCCAGAGCCCTGGGATGCAGAAGGACTCCAGCAGGTCACTGCCACACAGCAGCAAGATCCGCAGCTCTGAGGAGAGGAAACAAAGTTTGTAAAGGGAATTAGTGGAGACCATGGAAACATTCAATTCTCAGCCTGTCTGTTCCCGGAAGCCCTCCCTGATGGACACACCAAGTCCCTCATCCTTGTGGCCCCAGAGCTCAGTTCTTCCAAGTACCCACTGCACCCAAGGTGTGTGCAGTGCAGAAACCTTTGGTTGCCTCTCCCTCAAGCTCATTTACAGACCATCCTCATGCTCTAAAGGAAGAATTACTTGGTTAGGGTAGAGAGGCTGACCAACTATCCCAGTTTGCCCGGGACTGGGGGCTTTCCATGCTAAAGCAAGATGATTGATCACTCTAACAGAGACTGACCCAGCTACATGTCTTCCCGAAGGTTGAAGGGCCTCTCTCTTTCTCTATATCAAGGGTTTTTAACCTTTTTTGTTCCATGGACCCCTTTGCTAGTCAGGTGAAATGAATACTACTGTAATTTATTTATTGCATACATTCATAAGTGAAGAAAATGCTAGATTTCAGTGAGAAGTTGGAGAAAATAAAGATAGTAAGTTTATTTTTTTTTCAAATTCAAGCTCATGGACCCCCTGAAATCTTTCTGTGGACTCCCGGTTAAGAACCCCTGCTCCATATCAAACCCAAGTGTCAACGGAGTTTGGATTCTCTGCTGGGGTTTTGTCTCCCTTCACTTTAGTTAGGTATGTCATTTGGCAGTAGCTTTCCCAGCCTAAGGAAATTAATGTTACCCACACAGGGGGTCCATAGCTCAGGGGTTAGAGCACTGGCTTTGTAAGCCAGGGGTCATGAGTTCAAATCTCCCTGGGGCCTTAGGGGGTGCTTTTTATTCTTTTCCCTGAGGTAGTTTATTAGCTGAGTTTTTCAGCTCTGTCCTCTCTTCACATAGTCACTGTCTTCAGCAAAGGGCTTGAGCAGCCAGGCTGAGCAACCCTCCCCAGCCCTTCCCATGTACTCTTCCTGGAATGCAGGCACCCTTCCTGCTTGTCAATTGTTTAGCTTCCCTCATTAAGCCCATTCTGAATGATCCCAGGGAGGCCCATTGCCATTTAAAACAGGCAGCAAACAGATTCGCTCAATAAAACTGAACAATGGGGAAAAAGAATCCTGGGGTTCTTGGAACACCATGGGGAGAGTCCTTGGCTTAGGAAGTGGCTCCAAGCGGTGTCTGTGTTTCGTTCCCATGCATGCCAGGTCCTCCTGTCAAGAGGGAGGTACCTTGTCTGAAGCATCGAGGCACACCTGTCTGAGCTGAGCACCAGTCCCCAGAGCCCTGACCCCGAGGCTGAGAGATGTCTACTGGCAGCGCTACCAGTCTTAGACTCTCAGATGGTGAGCTCCCTGCTGCGGAAGGAGTCTCCAGAGGGTTCTGAAGGGGTGGAAGGCTGCTGTGCCGAGGACAGACAGTGCTGGCATCTACGCTGGGTGTCCCAGGGTCTGGGACATCAATTTGCCTCAGGGAAACCCATTGAGTTTTGGGATCTTAACTCCTAAATATTCTTGCAGCCTTTCCTCTCCATATCATATTCTAGTTTGATGATTTGTTCATGTGCAGAGACCTTCATTTATATCCCCAGGGTCTGGCAGAGTGACCGGCATACAATAGGTGCTCAGGACATGTTGAATGGGAGAATGAACTGGTGCCAGAGGTCGCACAACCTGCTGAGAGCCTTCCAGACAGTCTGGGATAGCTGTAGTGGCTGTAATGGCCTCTGCTCTTGCAGCCATGGAGGCACTAGAGGAAATGCTTGCCTGAGTCAGTGGCACCTTCCCACCTGCAAGGGACTGTTATGCTAGGCTCCCCGTCTGTGGAAGATAAGCCAGGACTTGGTATGGCTCAGAGCTGAGAGGAGCCAGACTTGGCTCATGCCTGAGATCCTATTGTTCCCCCATCTCCCACTCAGAGTCCTCCAGAGTTCCAGGCCCGTTCCCTACTAAATGACTGAGGCTCTGTAACTCTGGCTGCCTAAAAATTCATGTAAGTGACGGTGTCCAGAGGATGTGTGGCCCCATGCTTCTTCTGGACCAGAAGAGGTTCCCAAGCCAGGGATTTGTTTTCCCATCTAGGCATAGTGTGGGAACTTTTTAAAAGCCAAAGCACAGAAAATTAAAGAGTGGGGTCTCCACCTTTTCTTGCGGGATCAGAGCAGATGCATATTGTCACAGACAAGGCCTGGCGGACCCTGAGATGCCACCTGTGGCCGCTGGAGGGCAGCGGTGATTTCTCCCGGTTTATCTTACGAGACTAACGCGCGTTTTTCTGGGGTAGCCCCGGAGGAGCAGTCACCTCCTTAAGAACATCGAAATGGGGCCATAGTGCTAACTGAGCTGGGAGAAAATGGCTTTTTGCTTCGCGCGAAGTGTGCAAGGGGATTTCAAAACGGGGGCGCGGGAGCTCAGGGCCACACACGCCACAGGGCCTGAAGGCAGGGCAGCTCCTCCCGCCGCGCCCGCCCAGCCTCCTTCCCCAGTGTGGAGGAGGGCGGGTAGCCAGAATCAGCGCCCTCCTCCACACCCCTCTCCCAGGAATCCCGGCTATGCGAATCCCTGAGGCCCATTCCAGCCTCCCACTGCACACCTCGGCAGCCGCCACCGCGACCGCCATCCTGACAGCGGCGGCCCAGCTCCCCTTTCTCCGAACCCAGGCGCTGGCCACGCCCTGGCCCCCACGTCCCCTCCTATCTTCCGCAGACGCTGGAGGATTCCGTTTCTTTCAGCCGCGGTTGCGGGGCGGGGGGTGGAGGTGGCGGACAGGCAGAGCCTCAGGGATAAGCCAAAGGGAGGAGGTTACTCCCCAGCTCCAATTTCCATCTTTGTGATGGCCTGATCACCCCAACTACTATGAGGGCAGAAGAGTAAGGCGGCTAAGACTGCCCTTTCCCCTCAGAGGCTGTGGGGAGATAATGTAAGTGAAAGCACCTGGCAAACCGCAGCTCAGCTCCCTGTGCAACACTGAGGAGCCTTGCCCTATCTGGAGCAGGGGAAACTCCCTGAGTCCGGCTGGGGATGGCCTGATACAATGGCCCTGGGTGCAGGGAAAATAAACAAGGTCATGGCTGAAACATGGCCACAATAAACTCTTTCTAGAATAAGGAGAGAGAAATGCACACAATAATACGGTTAAAAAGTCTGAAGAGGCTCTGAGCTCTGCTGGCGGAGGAGCCTGCCAGGGGAGGCAGCAGTTCCTGGCCAGGTGTGGATGCTGCAGGGAAGAGGGCGTGCAGGGCTTCCACCCCACCCTACACCGCCACTCCCGCCTGGCCATCCGGGAGTTCAGGGGCTGTAGAACCTGAGCCAGGTGCTCCTGCCTTCTCTGGGAGCAACCAGGAAGCCAGGTGCCCCTTCTTGTGACCCTCGGACAGTGACGTGCTGGTAAAGAAATGATATTAAAGTGTAGTAAAATAGTCATTACCTTTGCCTTTAACACAATTTATTTAACTGTAAGTTTATACAATTTTTAATAATGGCTGTGTTTAACAAGCGACTTGCAAAATTCTTAAAAGTTTTATCATCGTTTCTCACGAACTGGTGTAAGCTGACTCCAGCATCCCACTGTGCCTCAGCTCAGAGGAGAGACCCAGAGAAGCTCCTTGAATATGCACACTGGGCCTCCTGCCAGAACTTGGTGTTCAGATATAGTCTCCCATCCTTCCAGGATCTCCAGTCCTTAGAGGAATGCAAGGAGGGGGGTGCCTCAGTACCTTTTCACTGGGAGTTTAAGGTGGAGCCCATCTGCTGGATACAAGGCTGCCCCTCATCCTAGAGACCCAGGCACTCCAGTTGTCATTGACCCGTCTTGTTACCTGGTATCTGTGCCAACTGCAGCCCCCAGCTCCATTCTGGCATCTGTCTGCCCTTTCCCCAATTTCAGATACTTGTATCTCCCACTTATCCCCCACCCTGGAACCTTGGAAAGATTTCAGTTTTCTGGTTTGCTTCTCAGGGTTGCCTAGAACTTAGCTTGCTAACACAAGAGGTCAACTCCTTCCCTTCCTGACAGCTCTGTGTAACCCCCACCACCAGGCTCTGGCCTGCTCTGATGTCACACAGGCAGTGTGTGGGGGCTCTCAGGCGTCTCACTCCTCCTCCACCTTCATGCACTGAAAACCTCTGATAAAGATGACAGGGAAGCTTTTCTGCCTCGTGTGCAGCATCCTTGGGCAAAAGAAGGGTCTCTCTGTCTGGCCCTCAAACTCAACTTTGATAGCTTTAGATGAGAGGAAAAGGCCCCAAAGGAAAAATTGCCAGCTGGCCCTGTCCTACCTCCTGGGAACTGGCCTGAGCCCAGTTAGGGGAAATAACTAAGAGTGATCTTGCTTGGGAACAATTATTCTCCTGAAGGTAGACCCTGCCACATCCAGATTTTCAGAGTCTCTCCCCTCCCCCACTTTGTAGAGGGGGCAGCTCCCAATGTCCCCTCTTGCCCAGCTCCACTCACCGATTTCCTCGTACCGCATTACCGTGCCCAGATTGGCGTTCTCATCTGGGGAGGGAAGAGAGAACACAGAGGCATTAGGAACCCAGCTTCCTGGGCCCTGGGCGGTAGGCACGGTCTGCCTCAGGGCCTCCTCTGCAGGAGCGCTTGGAATGGGGGGTGTGGGTGGATGGGAGGAGGGGATGCCCCTGCCTCCCTGTACAGGGGGCGTCTGAGAAGAGTGAGTGGAGAGCACAGTCCAGCATAAAACAGAGAGGGAGGGAGCCGACTCCCTATACCCCAGGGGCAAGAATTCACATTTCTGGGACTTTCAGAATGAGAGAGGCTCACTGGGGAACCAGTATACACCCACACACAAGCTCATGCTGAATGCCTTCTATTTCTGTATCTTAGGGAGGCACAAGAGCAAGGTCCTTAAAACCTAGGGAGACAGCTCTCCGAGTTACAAGGATGTGGCCCTCTCTCCTTAGGAGGTGCCTGGTTTGAACAAGCAAAACTGAGATGTTGAGATTTTTCATGTGGCAGTAGGTAGCAAGAGCCCACAGGAAGATGCGAAAGACAGAGCCTTTGATATGTGCCCTCCCATGTGCAATGCCTGTAGGCAGTGCACAAGTGTGCGAGAGTGTGCACACCCACAAAACCAGAGAGGTTATCTTGGCTACCTGCCTCCCTTCTTCCTCAATCGTTCTTCTCTGAGTTCCTTTTCAAGATGCCTGAAATTGGGAATTTCGGAAATGGCAGGAAAAAAGCTCCAAAGAATCAAAGGAATGAGGTCTAGGTCTTCAGCTCTTCTGTGGAGTTGAATTGGGGGTTTTCAGAAGAAAGCTCCTCAGGGACTCTGATATCCTCCCCTTGATGAGTCCTTGGGGGAGCAGCCAAACAGAAGCAACCGAGGAAAGAGCATGTGCCTTCACCCCTCAGCAGGCATGAAACCTGCCAGAGCTGGAGGTCCTGGGCCAGGACCCTGGGCCCCACCAAGACCCTTAGACATGTAGACACATTCTCTGGGGCTGGAGAATGGGCACAGCCTCAAGCTGGGGAGGAGACCACGTGAGGTCTCTCCAGGCAGCCCAGGCCAGGCTGACCTCACCCTTGGGGCCCCCAGCACAGATTGGCCTTGCAAACCTCTTGACATTCCCATCTCCTCTAGTGTCTCTGAATTAGTGCTCCACACATGGTCATCCCATAGCAGGTGCTCAGTGCTGAATGAAAGACGGGAGGAGGGAGAGTACAATCAGATTTGGGAAAGAAGTCTCTTGCTCACTTACCCACGAAGGTGAAGCGCTCCACGGGCGGGCGGACACAGCAGATCCGGCTTAGGCTTTCTCCCACCTTTCCCAAGATCTTGGCTATGGGAGAAAGCAAGTCAGTCAGGGGCAGAGGGAGAGAACCACTCACAACTTACACTGGTGTAGGCTCAGCATTTGCACCACTGAAAACAATAGGGTTGCACTGGAGGGCTGCGGAGGTTGGGTACTGGGAGGCAGAAAGAGGGTGGAGAGAAAGAAAAGAAACATGATAGAAAAAATTCCTTCTCCTCATTCACAGTCCAAGGCACAAGTATCTTGAGCCAGAAACTGGAATCTACTTTCTGGTCATATTTATTACCTTGCAAAGAAAATTGGAAAATGTAAAAGACTATAAAGAGGAAAATAAATAGCACCCATAATCCCACCCCTAGAGATAACGCCTGCTAATACACTGGTATATTATCGCCTTTCTTCCATATTTTTTAAATGTATGTTTTGTCGGTATGTCTACATAAGTTGGACTATATTCTGTATTTAAAGGACATATATGCAATGTGTTTTTTTTTTTTTTCATTTTTTATATCATGAGCATTTCTCCTCACTGGGCTTGTCCTAAACTCTGTTTTCAGCCACTCCCACTACTGAACAGTAACATCCAGATCCCAGGACACTCAAAGTGCATGCTTGGAATAATTTCAGCTGGGCTCATAGGCATTCCTTCCCATGTAGATGGGCTTTAGAATAATCAGATATCTTGTTTTAGTTGAAAGGGATCTGGTTTTCAATGATCTCTCTGGGCTCCAATATAGAACATCTTTTTCTGAGCCCCCACATGTAGCTGTATACACACTAAAATTCTGGAACTTTGTGAATTACCCTGTTTATAATAAACCAATAATAGCATAGCTTCTGGTCTCTAGGCCTTAAAAGTAGTGCTCTCTCTGCCAGGATCTGTCTTTTAGAATTGGCCTGGAAGAAATATTAGAAAGAACACGAATCTTGGAGTCAAACGGTCCTGAATATGAATTCTGGCTCTTCTAGTTTTGAGCTGTGTGACTTGGGCAAATCACTTACCTTCTCTGAATCTCAGTTTTCTATTTGCAAATGGGAACATGATATATATATCATGGAATTAAGTGAGAACTTGTGTAAAGCATGGAGGACTATATGGGCATACAGCAATAGGTGCTGGGTAAGTGCTGGTGGCCCCCACTCTCTGTCACTGGGGAAGGGGCTAAGTGTGTGTGGGCTCAGGAGTTAACTGTCTGGATTTGACTCCAGGCCCTGCTACTGCATCACTCTGTGACCTTGGACAACTCTTCAACCTCCCTGGAAGACACAGAAAAAAATGCTCCCTTTTGTATCTTTCATCCCCAGTTTATCCAATTATATTTGTACTTAAATACAGAAAAAGAATGTGCAAACCCACAGCTGTATCTCCCTCTCCTCTCTCTCTCTCACTGAGGCTATTCCTCTCAGATGCTCTATATCAAGGTTTCTCAAAGTGTGGTCTCCAGACCAGCAGCATCAGCATTACCCAGGAACTTGTTAGAAATGCAAATTATCTCCCCCCTCCCAGACCACTGGATCAAATTCTGGGGTAGGAGCAGCAATCTGTGTTATATCAAGCTCTCTGTGCGACTCTGATGCATGCTGTAGTCTGAGCACCACTCTTTGGACCAGTGTTCCCCTACCTGCAGTGGGTTTGGTGGGCACGTTGCTGTTCTGGTAGATGGGCTGGGGGGTCTCGTGTTGGGGCTGTCCAATCACGGGTGTCATGGAAGGTGTGTTCACATTGGAGAGGATGCAGCCGGTCACCCGCTAAGAAAAGGGAGAAGCTCAGAGTCAGTGTCATCAGCTAAGTGACAAATCTCCAAATGCCCATCTGCTGCTCATTCAAATGCTCATCATGGTAAGGCACCTAGAGCTAAGGGAAAGACTGGGGTGGATTCTAGACCCAGTTCCATCGTGTGGCCAATAGGCCAGCAGGAAGCAGGTAGCTCAGTGGGAAAAGCATTTGGTGGTTGCTACACAGATCTGGGTTCAAATTCTAGCTCTGTCCTCATTGGCTGTGTGACCTTGGACAGGTATTTAACCTCTCTCGAACCTCAGCTCCAGAGTCTGACAATGCACCTGCCTTTTTGGGTTGCAGTAGATTGCATGAGTACATGAAACGTGCCTTGTGGTGAGCCTGGCACGTGGAGGAACTGAGTAAACGACAGCTGATGGTGTAATCTTCTGGGTAACATGAGTACCCGCCCTACCCGCCATGGGGGCTCAAATGAGATCACATGTGCTGAGGGCTCTGGAGGCTTAGGCAAGGTCATACAAACAAGAGGCACCGTCACCACCTGCGGCCTCTCCAGTCCTCAGCTGCCAATAACAAGCAGAGGAGCTGGTGCCAGGCAGAGCAGGACACGTTTGTGTTGCGTGAGGCGGGGCCGGGTATTCTAAGCACCCTAGCACCTGCTCAGCAGTGTGAATGCACATTCCAGAGCCAGACGGAAATTCTCTCTGTGTTATCATCTTGGGTTATCTGGCCTGTGGCTTCTCTCTAGTGCCGCAGAAAACATAGAGCTCCTAACACGGCATTCTTCACATCTGACCCAGAATCACCTCTCATTTGTCCTCAGTGAGTGGGAGAGTAGCTACTGGGCAACAGTGAAACAGAGAACACATTTTCTATCTGTTTATCTTCACAAGAGTCATTGCTCATTCAAGGTCCTACCCTGAAAGCCAGAATCTCAGGAGTGATGGTACCTGCCAGCCCCCTCCCCCACACCATACTTTTGGGATGACTGAGCTCTGTTGTCAGAGGACCCCCAAACCCCAGGGCCGGGGTGACCCTCTGAACACTTCTCTTCCACAGGCAGGCAGAACAGCACCCGGGTCCTTCTGAGCCCTGGAAGAGCAGGACACCTCACAAAGACAAGGCCCGTTTATCTTGTGGGGTGCCTGGTCACTTTTGAAATATTCCTGATAGAAGGAGATCATGGCAGCATCTGGGCAGAGCCGGAAGCCAGGCTGGGGCTGGGTAACCTCAGATCTTCTCAACTGTGTAGGCTTCTCTGCCCAGCTGTGGCTGGTAGGTTGGAAGGGGCAGTCTGCTTCCTTTTTTATTATTTTACCTCCAGAAGAGGAAACCTCATATTCTCATTTAATAACTGACCTAGCAGCTGAGGAATTTCTTCCAACCGTCTTCCTCTTGCTGCATCCTCAGACCCATTTGACCTCTTCCATCCTAGAGAAATAAGTGGCTGGCTGCCTGCCCCCCTCTGGCCCGTCAGTCCTCCGTGTGCTCTCGTGTTCTCAGAGCCCCAAGTCGCCTCTTGAGCCGTGTATCTACCTCTCAGGTAGGTCTACTCTGGAAGCCAAAAGCACTGACCTGTCACTGTGGGGTGGGGGTGGGGGGCAATCCGTGACCTACATTCTGTCACTTCTGCTCATCCCACTGCAACAGCTGGGGCTCCTGGCCGTGCTCCTCTGGCCCAGATTCATGCCTCCTGAGTAACAGAGGAAAGGCTCAGGAAGCCCAAGGCATTTAGACAGCAGCATGAAGGCCAGAGCCTGGGTGTGCCCTGAGGGCCCTGGCTCCTTCCTTCCCTCATGGGGGTTGAGGCTTTCCCCAGTGTAGCAGCTCCTGGAGCTGAGCTGGGGCACCAGCACTTTTGTTTCTTTTCTCCCTTCTGTTCCATATCCTATCTTCCCCACACAGACAGCTGTCATGACCACTTTGCTTCCTGAACAAGAGGCTCTTCCCTATTTCTGTCCCATTAAATTAGAATCCCACCTGGGAACTGGCTTGAGTGTGGGGACAAACCACAGTGTGGAGTCTGGGCACCCTCCCCAAGCTGGGCAAATGCTTCTCTCCCCTTCTCTAATCTTCTCTATCTATAGCTCTGCTCTCTTCACTAGTCTACCATCATCCCCAAAGATAATTTTGGTGCTGGGAAGCTGCCAGGGAGGGGGCAGGGGAATTGCTTGGTAGCTTTGTGTGATGGTTTGAAGCTATATGGACCCCAGAAAATCATGTTCTTAATGCTAATACATTCCTGTAGGTGTAAACCTAGTCTAAATAGGGCATTTTGATTAGGCTACTTTAGTAAGGTGTAGCCCAGGGTGGCTCTTAAACCTCTTACTGGAGTTCTTTATAAGAGAATGATAGTTAGATGAAAAGAAAAAGCCACAGAAGCTGACAGAGAAAGCCATGGAAGCCAGAAGCAACAAAATACAGAAGAGAAAGGAGAGACCAGTAGACACCACCATGTGCCTTGCCATGTGACACAGGTGTCCAGGATCACCAGCAGCTGGTATTTGGGGAGAAAGCATCACCTGATGATGCCTTGAATTGGACATTTTTCTCAGTCTTGGAACAGTAAGCTTGTAAGCTAATAAATCCCCATTGTAAAAGTCAACCCATTTTCTGGTATATTGCTTTTGGCAGCCCAGCAGACTAAAACACCTAGCTATAGAGTCAGGGAGGAAAGTTGGTTTAAAGTTGGTTTAAAGGGTCTGTGCTTGCCATGTGGCCTGAACTTGAGCAAAGGGACAGTGAGTATGTATGTGTGTGTGTGTGTGTGTGTGCATGCTCATGTAAATAAGTGACTGAACAGTCCAGAGACCCATGGGAGGTTGTCACATGGTAAAGATCTCTCTCATAGCCTTTCTGCCCACTTCCTCTGGACCTTCAGTCAGAAGCAGAGGCAAACTCCCATGAGAACTGAGCATGAGTGAAGGAAGAAGACTGGGTCATATATTGGAACCGGCCCAGGATATGAAATTGAAAGACTTGAGTCAACCAGATGGATGAGTTTAGACAACTCAATTAACCTTTCTGAGTCTGTGTCTTCATTCTGAAAAACAGCAATAACAGCCCTTCCCCGCACTGCAAATGGAAAGAAAATGCTATGCAATCTGTAAGATCCTATGTGGTAGTAATCAATGCTGTTCACCAGTATTGCCAGCCATGGTGGTTTGAGGCTGTATGTACAGCAGAAAAAAACATGTTCTTAAATCAAATCCATTCCTGTGGGTGTGGACCCATTGTAAGTAGGACTTTTGATGTGGCTGCTTCAGTTAACGTGTGACCCACCACACAAGGAATGGGTCTTAATGCTATTACTGGAGTCCTTTATAAATGGAATGAATATATATAGAGAAAGCCACAGAAGCAAGAAGCTCAAATCAATGAAACCCAGAAGAGAGGGGAGAGATCAGCAGATGGCCGCCACGTGCCTTGTCATGTGACAGAGGAGCCAAGGGTTGCTGGAGCCAGTTTTTGAGAAGAAAGCATTGCCTTGATGATGCCTCGATTTGTACATTTTCTTGGCCTCAAAACTGTAAGCTAATAAATTCCCATTGTTCAAGCTGAACCATTTAATGGTATTTGTTTTAAGCAGCCTGGGAAACTAAAACACCAGCTTTCCTCTTTCTGGGCATATAGTAGGACTGTACTTCCCCACACCCTTTGGAGTATGGTCATGTGACTTGGTTTGGCCAATGAAATGTGAGCAGAAATGACATGTATCATTTGCAGGAAGAAGCTTTAAAAACCAGTTCATGATTCCCCACAGTCTCTTTCTCCTGCCAAGATGGTCATGGAAGCACCTGTCATTAAGAATCTTTTGAGTGACTAGAAGGAGCACAGACCCCCAAGTGACCCCCAGCTGACATGTCGTGTGAGTGAGAAAAGCACTTGTGTTAAGCCACGGTGATTTTAGCATTGTTTGTTATCACAGCATATTTTAGCCTATTCTGACTGATACACCCTTATATAGTAAGATGTGATTTCTATTATTACTGCTGTTTTGAGCCCAGCATAGAAGAGCAAGTCAGTGCCACCCCATGTCAGAGCCCTTCCAAAGGGACCAGGAAAGACTCTGGATGTGTGTGAAGGGTTCTGAAAGTGGAGGGAAGGGAGATCAGCTTTCTTCAGTTCCATGGGAGAACAAAAAACCTTAAATGGATTGAACAAAAGCTAGCCAGTCCTCTCTACCTCTATTGCTCTTTACCCCCTCAGGATAGTTTGGAAACCTAAAGCTCTGCGTCTATTAAAATAAAGCCCTGCTGCCTGTTTGTTGGAACGTAGGGTGGTCAGTGGGTGCTGTCAGCTCCCCAAGAAGAAGATTCTGACAGGTCCTCTAACAGCAAGAACACAGGTGGGATTGGGGCTCACCGTGCATCAGAACAGGGCCATTTGGGTTGTTATTTGGGGCTGGGGGGTGCTCTGCATCAGGGTCAGTGGAGGTGAGGAGGATTTATTGTTTCTTGTTTTGGTCTGCCAGGCTTCTTGCTATCGATGGCATGGCTCTTCACCCTGTCACTGTGGGAGACGATGGGTTGATGTTGATCTGTGATGGGGGTTTTCTGCAGACTCTGCCCAGTGCTGCCGGTTTGTGTGGAGCCCATTCAAACCTTGCAACCAACTCTTCAGTCTCTGCAGCTCAGCTGCAACCCCCAGACCCCAGCCAGAAATACAGGGGCTGTTAGGGAGTTCTCACCCATCCTTTTACCCATCAATAAAACAGATCAGAGTACCATCTGCCAGTAAAGCTCTCGTGAGGAGGAATGAGCAGGAATTATCCCACAGTGGCCGACAGGTGTGCAGTGCCGCGGCAGCAGCACACTTATGCCCGAGTAGGGGATCAGTCAGCCCCACAACAGGCAGGGTGGGATGGGCCCCCTGCTTGTACCTCCCCCAAGCACTCTTCCCTTCTCCTGCCCTTCACTTCCTCTCTTCCTCTCCTCACTTTCTGGAGTCCTAAAACTGTGAGCTCCTGCATCCCAACCTTGAACTTGCTGCCAGAAGATGAAAATTTTGCCAAGTCATATCCAGCAGCAATGCCCAAACCGAGAGACCAAGTTAGGGGATAGAAGGCAGGGAGCAGGCTCTGGTGCTACTCCTGGCTCCTTGTTCACTGCCCTCCTTGGTGCTGTTCATGGGCTGATGTCCCCACAACTGGCCGAGAAATAGGAGATTGAAATCAGGTCGGGAGGGCAGCAGCATCCTTTCCATGCTCGGCCCACCTTCTCTGCAGGCCCAGCACCTCCCCCACACTCCATGGGTCCACCCACCCTCCAGCCACGACCCAGCTCACCTTCATGAGGTCCCGGTGGTGCTCCAACACGCTGCAGGTCGTCTGCCAGGTATCCTGATAGCACTCCCACGGGTCCACCCTAACAGGATTGGAAAGAGGTTTCCCTTGGTTTGCATCCTCACACAGTCCTTTCTGGGCCCTTCCAAAGACCATAGCTCAGGGAGCTTAGCTGACCTGGTCATACTGTGTGCCCCAATCTAGACTGAGATAAGACATGGGCTTGAGACACCTTCCTGGGCCTCCTCCCTTGGGGACTGGGAGGAGCATGGCATATGCTGGTGAGAATGGATGGTCCCAGTCTTCCTGGGTTTAATTCTAGCCCCAGCACTTTCTAGGTGTGTGACGTTGGGAAACTTAGGTCACTGCTCCATGCCTCAGGTTCCCCATATGAAAATGGGAATGACAACAGTTAGTATGTCATGGAGTTATCAGGAGGGGTCAATGAGTTTTATATGTAAAGTGCTGAGTACAGTGTCTTGCTCTTATTCATAATGGGAATTCTCCTCTGAACCTTAAAGGATTGTGATAAGCATTAAATGAGCCAGGTCCTCATCAAGTGATGGCTGCTACTACCCTTCTCAGGCTGCAAGGGTTGGGGACCCAGCCCCTGCCTGCCTCCCTCTGCTATGGGGTACCTTTGGGGGAAGAACGTGACAGGCAGACTGGCAAGCCCAGACCAAACAAGCCCTCCTGCCCGCCAGGACGCGAAGTGAGCAGGGATCCAGCCCCAGACTGATACAGCCCTCGGGTTTAACTGTTGACTTAATGAGCTGCTAAATTGGATATTTCTTAAACATTATTTTTTTTAGCAGTTGAGCATTCCCTGCTACCCACCATCAACACACACCCAAGGTTCCCAGAGTTGAGATCTCACTAACTAAAAGCCCTTAGACTGCAGGGGTTCTTAAACAGGGTCTGTGAGCTTGAATTGAAATTCAAAAAACATTATTCTTGTGGGGTTGTGTTGGGGTGGGTGTGATATATTTATTAAATAATACAAGTATAGTGCAGACTTAGTAAGGGGTCCGTGGTGACTAGCAAAGGGGTCTGTGGAACAAAAAAGGTTAAGAACCCCTACCTTAGAGCTTACCTGAACCTGGCTCCCCCAGACCACCCCCTTTCCCCAGCATGGGCACATACATGTGCCTGTAGATGGGTAGACACCTGACCCGGTTAAATAGATTCCCCCAAAGCCATGTGCATGCGCCGGCCTGAGCAGTGCGGTGGGCTGATGCAGCAACCTCACGGCAGGAAGCGGGTGTGGCGCAATGGATAGAGCACCCGTTTACCATATGAGAGGCCCCGGGTTCGCTTCCCTGTGCCTCCTTGTGAGGGCAGGCTGGCTCGTGCGGCGCCGTGGGCTGATGCAGCAAGACCTCACAGCAAGGGGGAGATAAGCAGACACAGAGAAGACACGCAGCAAATGGACACAGCAGCACAAGCAGCAAGGGGGGGATAAATAAATAAAATAAATAAATCTTTAAAAAAAAAAAACAAACAAAAAACAAAGCCATGTGCATGGCCCTGATGCAGCCAGCCCCAAGCTCCGAGCCTCCCTAGTGATCTCAATTCTTGGAATTCTCATTATTCCAAGTGCCTAGACCCTAGGCCCTAGAGCAGTGCAGGGCAGGCAGAAGGCACTCAGGGAATGTTTGCTGAATCAATGAGGGAATTCCTCCAGAATCTCCTAATCACGACAAAACAGTAACAGCCTCCTGCCCAGTGTTTTCCACACTGGACCCCATTTTTCCCTGAGGTAGCAAGTAACAAGGTTAAGGCCTTGTTTCTATTCCCGACTTGACCACAGATATACTATTCATTCTTAAGTCTCAACTTCTCTGGGCCGGTTTCTCACCTGTGAAAAGGCAGATGTCTCTCTACTGAGACTATATCTTGGAAGGAGAGATAGTGTATCAAAGGGCCTGCGCTTCTCACACAAATCACTGCACACAAGTGCCAAGGTTCCCTGTTTCATTATTATTGTCTTTTTCCTTCACTGCTCTCATTTCCTCCTACCCCGTCTCTTCTCAGCTAACTCTCTGCATCCCTCATTCTGAGGTCAGCTTCCCACCATTCACCCCCTTTCGTGGATACCACTAGATGCTGCTTATTTTTCCATGGGGGGAATTATAGCACAAGAGTGTGCATTATTAAGGGGGGAAATGTCATCTTCTCATGCAAGTATAACTGCAGGAACTTGGGGAAGATAATTAGCATAATCAGTGGAAGCTTTCTTTAATTACACTGCAAGCTCAGTGTCTGCCCGAGGACTACGCAGGGATCATAGGATGGGAAAAGCAATGAGTGCAACAAAGGGCTGTGCTCGCCCAACCTGCACCCCTGCCCCAGAGTTAGCTTTGGGTCCTTAGAAAGTCTGAGTTCAAGAATGGAAAATAGTCAGGCAGAGAACATTCTCTGAAAGGTAGCAGCAGTTAATGGAAGTTAGTGGGAGTGAGGGTGGGAGGAATTTCCAATTCTTTGGCTATCCTTCACCCCAAACCCAATGGTGTTTTTTGAAGTCCCAAGAATCACCCCAGGATCCAAAAGTGTCAAAACAGATGAAACACTTAAAGCCCTTCATTAGCTTAATGGGTTCCCTGCCTTGGTTAAAAAAATAAATAGCGAGGGCACCCTTGAAGGTCCGCCTAATTGTTGCCTGTGCAAGGCTAAGAGCTCTTTCAAAATTTGCAGGACCCAGGTGGCTCCTGGGACCCTTCCTCTTTCTCCACCCCAGGACCAGCCATCTCCTCCCCACTGTCTTCACTGGCATCACCAGGCCAGCCCTACCTGATCCAGTCGGAATTCTGGACTGCCAGCTGACACATGATGAGTCGATGCCGGCTGGACACAAGACCCTGGGAAACAACAGAGCATCGTTAGGAGGCTCCCTCCCTCCCCTCAGGAGCTCTGAAGTACCATTCCAAGCCAGCCCATTAGAAAAATGCAGCCAAATTTTGGTGGTGTGAGGAAATGAGGTGTGATCCTTTGTCCCTCTGCCACATAGACAGCCTGGAGTGGCAGAAGGGAAAGAAAAGGAATAAAGGGTGTATGGAGTATACGGCCCCAGTAAGGTCAATAGATGAGCTTCCTTTTGTGAAGCAGAGATGAAGCTCAACTCAGCAAATGGGGCTTTACCTTATGGCTATGCCTTTCCCCAGAGCCTACAAACTTGTATCTGTGAGAAGAAGGTAGGGTGGCTGGTAGAGTTTCTACATTTTCTGGGACATGTGATAGGGAGGCAGGGGCAGAGAAATGAATTTTAAATCTGATTGCAAGAGGCATAGAGCTTTTTCTTCCAAAATCCTGGGAAAGACTTGCCCCCTGAGGCTCAACCCATAACCAGCAGCCAGTTTGGTATCCGTGCCAATTCATACTCAGCCGGTGAACCTGCTCCTCTTTCAATAAGTTCTGAGTGGGCCTGGTGCTCTGAGCTGTGAGCCGGGGAGCTGTGAGCCGATGCCTCCTCATGGGCAGGTGTTGACACCTGTTCCTCCCAGCTGCTGCCCCAGCACCGATTCACTTAGGTCCGACGTGACCCAGTGATGGGAAGTGGAATGTCTACTATTGGGCATTTTGCATTTCTGGGAAGCTTAGCAGAGATGGCAGTGGGGCAGTTTTATGCCAGAGGAGCAAAGGCGAATGAAGGCAGGGTGAAGGAGGAGGGGGCAAAGGAAGGAGCACACCTGTTTTCCATAGGAGTCGTGGACAGGAGAGACAATCCCACCAATCACAATAAACCTTCCAGTCTTGTGCAGATAATCCCTGGCTCTTTCTAATTAAGAGAAGAAAATCACATATTATAAGAAGAAAGGTGTAGTTTAAAGGTAATAATTGAAATCAATATGTTCATTTCTATAAGCCTAAGGTTTATTTCCCATCTTTCTTACCTTTAAATCGAGTGCCAGCTTTCAGAGAATAATGCTGTTGATTCAAAAGTTTATGAAACCAGGTTTCAGCCCCCAAAGCAAAAGGATTTTTGGACAAGCCCATTGTAGCTCAGAGGGGTTTAAGACGAGCACCTCGTTAAGAGCCATTAAAGCTACTAGATTGGAATTTACTCCTATTATCACTTGCAGAAATTCCTATGTGGAGGAGTAGTTTTTAAAAAAACCTCCCTTATAATATGAAGGGTGTTCTGATTGCCTCACCTAATTACTCAAAACAAATGTAAAGGGCCTGGTACATAATAAAGAGAATAAACAATCTGACCAGAAAACCACCAGCTAGCATTACAGTTGGTTGAGCAAAGTTGAGCCAGAAAAAGCCTCTTTTCCTTTGGAAGTTATGTGATGTTGCCTTTCCAAATTTATCAGACAAGCCCAATTTCGTTTTTGTGAGAAAGTTCAGCAAACTAGGAAGGGGCCCATTGTATCATTCCCAACAGGGCCTGAGCTTGTATTGTACCAATGAAAAAAACGGTGTGGATTTTATAGGTGAAGGAATTTATATGGGAATGAAGGCCTAGGCAAGCAGGCTAGCTGTACACTTTACAAGCAAGTTTCCAGAATTGCTTTGCTGGCTCTCTTAAAACTTAAAAATAATTCTCACCTCTTTCCACATTTGCTTTTTAAATGAGTGATTTTACTTCACTTGTTTTCCAGTCTTATTCTGAGGCCAAGAACAAGT
>JAQZBX010007666.1:0-49928 GCA_029593785.1 Cabassous unicinctus | reverse complement strand
ATTTCTTCTGTATGTTCTCCCAGAGTTTTCTTATTTTTTTTTCACTTTATTTTCAAAGAAGCTTTAGGTTGCAGAAAAGTTACATAAAAAATATAAGGATAAGGAGGATTGTGGGAAGATAGCATCATACTAATAGGCAGGCTCAAATGCTCTCACAAAAACAACAGAGAAAAAGCCAAAATCTGTCCAAGGGACCTGCTCTGGGTGTCAGCAGACCAAGACAGGGCTACACAACTCCCAGGAGGGTGAGGCACAGAGAGACAAAGAACCCAAAACAACAAATGTGAGTTACCAAGTCCCCATGGTGGCCGGGAAGGGCTCCCCTCCACCACCCCCAAGATATTAAGCTGGGGTAAAACCCCTGGCTCACTGAAGCTGACTGAGAAAAGACATCTTCCACCCTGTCAGCTCTTTCAAGGGAAAAGAGAATGGGAGTCAGGGGCTTTCCTTCAGTGAATTCAGCCAGTAGAACCCACTTTGAATAGAGGCTCTGGAGAGCCAACATAGAAGCACAGGAAAGCCAAGACTGAAATAGCATGGAAAGGTGTGCTGACAAGAGCCATCTTTTAGCCCGTCTAGAAGTTGCATGAAAAAAACGGATTTTGGTTGTCTCTGTATCCTAATCTCTGGGAGAAAGTCTGTGCATCATTAGTTCCTTGCCTGATTGTGATATCTTAAGCTCGGTAATTTTAAAAACTTAGAATATGTTGAACTAAATATAAAAAAAAGAGCTGTGGGAAAAAACTATATGCAAGAGAGAAAAATCGGCCATCAGAGTAAATGCACCAACATATTCAATGCCTACACATCAGCAAAAAATCACAAACCACACTAGGAAGAGATGGCTCAGCCAAAGGAACAAACTAAATATCCTGAAGAGATACAGGATTTAAGACAATTAATCAGTGATAATCACACAACTCTCCTAAATCAATACAAAGAATTTTAAAAATACATGACTAAAGAAATAAAGAGTATTAAGAAAACATTAGGTGAGCATAAAGAACAATTTGAAAGCCTACAAAGAAAAGTAACAGAACTTATGGGAATGAAATAGACATGATGAGATTAAAATACATTAGAGGTACATAAGAACAGATATGAATTCTTTGAAGACAGAATTAGTAATTGCGAAGACAGAACATCTGAACTGGAAAAGACAGGATAATAGAAAGAGAAGACAATGGAAAAAAGTGGCACAGTCTCAGAGAATTGAATGACAGTACAAAACACACAAGCATTAGCATTATCAGTGTCCCAGAAGAAGAGAATGGGAATGGGGCAGAAAGAATATTTGAAAAAAAAAAAAAGGACCAAAAACTTCCCAAACCTTATAAAAGACATGAATAACAAAATCCAAGAACAATGTACTCCAAACAGAATAATCCAAATAGACTTACCCCAAGAAACCTACTATTCAGCATGACAAATATCAGAGATAAAGGAAGAATTCTGAAAACAGCAAGAGAAAAGAAAAGCATCACACACAAGGGAAACTCAATACGATTAATTGCCAACCTCTCACCAGAAACCATGAGGGCAACAGGAAAGTGGTATGATGTATTTAAGGTATTGAAAGAGGAAAACTTCCAGGCAAGAATTCTGTATCCAGCAAAACTGCCCTTCAAAAATGATGGAGAGTTCAAAATCTTCACAGAACAAAAAATCTGATAGAATATGTTACCAAAAGACCAGAATTACAAGAGATACTAAAGTGAGTGCTGCATCCTGAAAGGAAAAAACAAGGGTGAGACATTTGGAGAAGACTGCAGAAATGAAGATTATTAGGAAGGATAAACCAAAAGGTAAAAATACAGACATGAGAATGATATGACAAAAGAGAGCCAAAGGACAAAACGGATGAAATAAGTAAGGCCTTTACAGTAATAACATTGAATGTTAGTGGCTTGAACTCCCCAAGCAAAAGGCATAGATTGATAGGATGGATAAAAAAATATGTGCCATCTATATGTTGTGTACAAGAAACTCACCTCAGACATAAGAACACAACCCGGTTAAAAGTGAAAGGTTAGAAAAAGATATTCAATGCAAACAATAACCAAAAAAGAGTTGGCATAGCAATACTAATATCAGACAAAATAGATTTGAAACACAAAACTGTTATAAGGTATTAAGGAGGTCATTATATATTAATAAAAGGGACAATTCATCAAGAAGGAATAATTATACTAAATATTTATGCACCTCACCTGAGTGCCCCAAGACACACAAGGCACATACTGGCAAAATTGAAGGGAGAAATAGATGTCTCTACAATAATAGTTGGAAACTTCAATACACTACTTTCAGTATTGGATAGAATATCTAGACAGAAGATAAAGAAACAGAGAACCTGAATAATATGATAAGTGAACTAGAATTAAAAGACATCTACAAAACATTACACCCCAATGCAGCAGGATATACATTCTATGCAAGTGCTCATTGGGTCACAAGATGAGTCTCAATAATTTTAAAAAGACTGAAATTATACAAAACACTTTCTCAGATCATAATGGAATAAAGGTGGAAATCAATAATGAATGGAAAAAGGGAAACTTCATAAATATATGGAGATTAAACAACACATTCTTAAACAATCAGTGAGTCAAAAAAATTGCAAGAGAATTCAGCAAATATCTTGAGATGAATGAAAATGAGAACACAATATATCAAAACCTATGGGACACAGCAAATTGCTGCAAGGGAAAATTTATAGCCTCCAATGCTTACACTAAAAAATAAAAAAGAGCTAAAATTGAAGATCTAAATGTACACCTGGAGGAACTAGAAAAAGAACAGCAAACTAATTCCAAACCAAGCCAAAGGAAAGATATAGTAAAGATTGGAGCAGAAATAAATGAAATAGAAAAGAAAGAAACTAATACAGAGAATCAACAAAACCAAAAATTGGTTCTTTGAGAAGATCAACAAAATCAACAAACCTTTAGCTAGACTGACAAAGAAAAAAAGAGAGAAGATGAAATAAATAAAATCAGAAATGAGAAGGGATCATTACCACTGACCCCACAGAAATAAGAGAGATCACAAGAGGATACGATAAACAATTGTATGCCAAAAAGCTTGACAGTGTAAAGAAGATGGACAAATTCCCAGAAATACACAAACTACCTACATTGACCCTGGAAGAAGCAGAAGACTTCAACAAAGCAATAACAATGAAGAGATTGAAACACTCATGAAAAACCTCCTAAAATGAAAATCCCAGGACCAGATGGCTACCCAGGTGAATTTTACCAATCATTCAAAGACGATCTAATACCAATCTTTCTCAAGCTCTTCCAAAAACTTGAACAGGAAAGAATGCTACCAAACAAATTCTATGAAGCCAACATAACCCCAATACCAAAATCAGATAAAGAAACTACAAAAAAAGAAAATTACAGACCAATACCTCTAATGAATACAGATGCAAAAGTCCTCAACAAAATATTTGCAAACAGAATCCAAAAGAACATTAAAATAATTATACACACTATCAAGTGGGTTTTATCCCAGGGTGCAAGGATGTTTCAACACAACAAAATCACTTAGTCTAATAAACCACATTGATAAACTGAAGAAGAAAAATCACATGAACCTCTTAATTGATGCAGAAAAAGCATATGACAAATTACAGGACCCTTTCTTGATTAAAAAAAAAAAACTCTAAAGTTAAGAATAGAAGGACACTTTCTAAATATGATAAAGTGCATAAATGAAAAAAGTAAAAGTAGCATTGGATTCAATGGTGAAAGACTGAAAGCTTTCCCGCTGAGATTAGGAACAAGACAAGGATGCCCACTTTCACCATTGTTATTCAGTATTGTGCTAGAGGTTCTAGCTAGAACAATTGTGCTAGATAAAGAAATAAAGGGCACCCATATATGAATGGAAGAAATAAAACTTCTCTATTCATTGATGATATGATCCTATAATTAGAATCTCCTGAAAAATCCAGAACAAAGCTACTAATATTAATAGATGAGTTCAGCAAAGTGGCGGGATACAAGATTTACACACAAAAATCAATAATGTTTCTATACCCTACTGATGTGCAATCTAAGGAGGAAATCATTTAAAATTTTCCATTTATAATAGCAACTAAAATAATCAAATATTTAGGACTAAACTTAACCAAGGATATAAAGGATCTGTATTCAGAAAACTACAAAACATTGTTAAAAGAACCTGAACAAAACTAAAATAATTAGGACATTCCATATTTATGGACTGGAAGACCAAATATCGTTAAGATGTTAATTCTACCCAAACTGATTTACAGATCCAACGAAATCCTAATAAAAATTCCAAAAGCCTTTTTTACAGAAATGGAAAAACCAATTTTCAAATTTATTTGGAAGGGTAAGGGGCCCCGAATAGCCATAAAGATCTTAAAAAAGAAGAACAAAGATGGAAGAGTCTCACTTCTGGATTTTAAAGCATATTACTTAGCTACAATGGTAAAAACAGGGTGGTTCTGGCATAAGGCACACACAGTGACCAATGGAACCAAATCAAGAACTCAGAAATAGACCCTCATATCTCTATAAAGTGATTTTTGACAAGGCAATCAAGTCCTTGGGCCAGATTGCTGGGAGAAATAGATATCCATATCTAAAAGAAAGAAAAGAAACCACCTATCTCACACCTTATACAAAAATTAACTCAAAATGGATCAAGGACCTAAAATAAAAGCAACAACAATAAAACTCCTAGAAAAAATGTAAGAAAACATCTCCAAGACCTTGTTGTAGGCAGTCATTTCTTAAACCTTACACCCAAAGCATCAACAACAAAAGGAAAAACAAATCATTGGGACCTCTTCAAAATTAAACACTGTTGCACCTCAAAGGACTTTGTCAAAAGGGTGAAAAGGCAGTTGACACAATGGGATCATACAACTCAACATTAAAAAGACAAACTATCCAATTAACGATGGGCAAAAAGACTTGAAAAGACAATTGTCCAAAGAAAAAAATACAAATGGTGAAAAACACATGAAAAAATGTTCAGCATCACTAGTGATTAGGGAAATGCAAACCAAAACTACAATGAGATATCATTTCACACCTATTAGACTGGCCACTATTAAAAAGTCAGGAAACCGTAAATATTGGAGAGGATGTAGAGACATAGGAACGCTTATTCACTGTGATATAGCCACGGTGGAGGACTGTTTGGCAGTTCCAAGGAAAATGAGTATAGACTTGCCATGAGACCCGGCAATATACCTAGAAGAACTGAGAACAGAGACACGAATAGACATCTGCTCACCGATATCACAGTGGCGTTATTCATGATTGCCAAAAGTTGGAAACAACCCAGGTGTCCATCAACTGATGAATGGATAAACAAATTGTAGTATATACATAAGATGGAATATTATGCAGCGGTAAGAAGAGATGAAGTCGTTAAGTATATGACAACATGGACGAATGGGGAAGACATTATGTTGAGTGAAGCAAGCCAGACACAAAAGGACAAACACTGCATGATTGTGCTATTATGAACTAAATATATTGTATAAAATCATGGAGTTAGTAATTAGAATATAGTTCACCAGAAAATAGAAGGAGGGTAAAGAATGGAAAGCTGAGTGTTAATCTGTGCAGAATGGGTAAAAAGGTTGTTTGCAAATCTTTGGGAATGAATAGCAATGGTGAAAGCATATCATGGTGTTTGTAGCTAGCAGAGCTATTATATGGGTATAGGAGTAGCTGAAAGGGAAAGTCTAAGGTCATGTATGTTACTAGAAGGAAAGCTAAAAACTGTAACATGGGACTGTAAAAAATATTAAAACCTCATGTAAAACATAAATATGGGTGATATTGCATATATGACTGTTTTTATAAAATATAAATAAAAATATACTAGAGAGAAGGAAAAAGAATAGCAGCTTTGTACGACAGGGAAAGCATAGAGAGATTGAGAGGTGAAAAGTTTTGTTTGTTTTTTGTTTATTGCTATTATTACTAGAATTATGAAAGAGATCTAAGAATGATTGAGGTGATAAATGCAAAAATATATGATTATACCGAATGCCACTGACTGTATACTTTGGATGGATTTATGATTTATTAAATGTATCAATAAAGTTGATTTGTTTAAAAAAAAAAAAAAAGAAACAACAGAGCTCCAAGAATGAGATGGAAATGTAAACTGTAAACATAACAGTCTGAGTAATTGATATTTTAAAATATATGTATATATATAGGTGATTCCATGCGGTGTCTATGTAGCTCAGGGGTTGAGCACCAGCTTCCCATGTACGAGTTCCTGGGTTCAACTGGGCCCCATACCTCCTCCCAACCCCCCAAAAAAATATATATATAAGGGGATTCCCATATCCCCCTCGCCTCCTCCTCTCACATTTTCCACTATTAATAACATCTTACATGAGTATGGTACATTTGTTACAATTGATGAACGAATATTGAAGTACTGTTAGAACCATGGTCAACTGTTTACATTATGGTTTACACTTTGTACCATACAATCTTATAGAAAAACCCATGATCCTTGTACTGATGATTTTCCTTTATTTCCTAGTCAAATCACAGTATTCAATATTAAGTAATAAGTAAAATCATCAGAAAATTAGAACAATGTCACTTGGTTGATTTCTATCTTGGATTACCCTATGGAAAAATTGCATATGCAATTCTTCTTCTTAGATTGTTTTCCTAGTCAAGAGTCCCCTAAACATCCAATTCAAGAAAGATGACCCATCATGATCTCAAGTACCACATATTTAATCATGACTGAATGACAGGAACTAATGTTTGTTGTATATCCACTTTGCTATAGGAATCTTACTAGGCATCATAGTACAGTAATATGTTCTTTTCATAACAACCCATAAGTGTACATTAACATTCTATTTTAACCATGTGGAATCTGAGGTGGATGGTTCAAGAACATACCACTAGTACATGGCAGAGCTGGGTTCATGCCCTTTACTTATCCTCATTCTGATCTATGTTCCCAGTTAGAGCCACAAATATGAAGTCAACAAATATTAAGCTACAGGGCCCTCAGTGGTATGGGCCACTCCCATGCCACTGAGGCACTTAGCAGAGTATTCAAAAAGTCATGTTTCTGTTATGTTTATAAAAACAAGATATTTTTGTATTCCTTTTCTTAAGGATGTTCCACCCAACTAATACAAGCTTAGACCCACAAAACTGCTGCACTCAGTGCTTTCTTAGATTCTGTTCCTTACCCACAAATGAAGTGTTAACCTACATGTACTATGCAGGACATGAATCGGTTGCTCACCCACACCTCATCTGTCCTTCCACACTTTACATTTGTGTAGTTCCTCACCAATTAGAAAATGGTTTTATTTTGTTTGATCTCCACAATGATTACGTGAGGTGGGTGGTTCTATTATTACAATATTACAGATATGTTAACTGAGATATTTTTAAAAATTAAATGATTGTGCACTCAACTTAGAGTTAACAAGTTTTGGAGACTAGGAAAGGAACACACAAACTAAAAAACAAGTTTATTATTCAAATCCAAAGCTATCGGACTTTTTTCTCAGTTTTGTTATACCAAAGCAGCAATTCTTCCACTACCTTGTTTCCTAGACTTTAATCAAAGGACAGTAACTCCTAATATGTAAGATTAAGGAGGTTCTTGTGTTATTGTGGCTGTCATTGCCCCCTCCTTGCCAGAGAAATCAAACATGATGGAAACTATGCATTACTAAAATCTTTCAGATGCAGCAGTTTCCAATTAATTCTGACTTCACTAGGCTGGTATACCCCTTTTAAGAGACTCATTACTGCATCAATACACTGACTGAACATAAGAGTCCTCTCTCCTTGTCCACAAGCCTGGGCAGTGTGCCTCACAGTTCCTGCTAGTGTACCAGGCAAGGTCTTTGGGTGAAGGCTAGAACTTGGCTCATAGAGAAAGTTCCTGCTGTGGACTGCTGGGCTGGACTGGTGCCAGCTGGATCTACCTGCTGAGTTTGTCTTTCCATAGAAAAGGCATCAACAAGCATCCTGGCACAAGAAGGTGCAGTTACTGCAAAGTAAGTAAGTGAGCTCTCTTATAAGAAAAGCAAAACTGACAGAGACATCTCAAACACTTATACTTTTGATTTATGAATTAAATATAAATATATGACTGAGTTTGACACTATTTTATGTTTTACCCTTAGGGACTAAGTCCCATGTTATCTTAGCATCCTGCTGTGGATTGAATCATATCCTCCACAAAGGATATGTTCAAGTTCTAACCCGTGGTCCTGTGGGTATGAAATCTTTTGTCAACAGGACCTTTGAAGATGTTATTATTAATTAATGTGTTGACTCATTTGTACATAGGATCTTCCAAGATCCTATTTAGAAAGGCCAAATTGAATCAGGATGCGTCTTAATCCTATGACTGGATTCCTTATAAGCAAAGGAAATTCAGATGCAGTCAGTCAGTTAGAAGAAATCAGAGGAGTAAACACAAGAAGAGAGGTAGCACCATTTGATGGAGGGCTGCCGGAACACTACAGAATCCAGGAGAAAGCAAATCCTGGTAATACCTTGATGTTGGATGTCTAACCTCCAAAACCATGAGATAATAAATATGTGTTCTTTTAGCCAATCAGTGGGTATATTTTTCACCCCTGGCAAACAAAGACACACCTGATTTTAAATTATGATTTTAAATTATGACTTCCTTGGGAATGTTGGTACTTAGAACATAGGCATGAACTCTTACCCTCTGAACTTGTTTTGACTTTGCATAAATCGAGTGCCTGGCAGAGAAAGGGGGTAGGGTAGGTGGGTGGGGGCAGAGGGACAGAGCATGACAGAGGAAAGTGAAAGAGTGAAATTATAAGAGAAGAAAGAAGCTACCCAACTCTTAGTAAAAGAACAGACTGTATTTTTCTAAATCTGCCAATACTTAGCCCGAAACATGTGTCCAAGTAAGAACATTTTCTCTGGAAGTAAATACACAATATTTTAAACCTCAGAATTTGGCTCTGTGGTTTTTTCTTTTTTTCACCAGAATTATTTACTTAGAGTAATGGGTCCTGTTTATTTAGAACTGAAGAAGTATATGTTAGATGAAGAAGAGGGTCTGGGCAATAGTCCAGCAAATAAAAGATAATTAGAATGATCACAGACTCCTTAATCTCAATTATTTAATCTGTGGGGTGTCTAACACCACAAGTGTTTGGCATGACTCAACATAACAGTATATCTTCCAGAGAAATAGAAGGAAAAATCTAAATGGACAAAACGAAATGAACTGAAAGGTTATTTTTCTCTTTATACTGGGATTCATATCTACAGTCATAGTGAAACAAATAAAGTTAGAATATACATGTGTGCGCTGTATGAGTGTGGTATTCTGGTGTGGGTGCGTGTGCATGATATGTTCATAGATGAGTTGGTATGTGTATGTCAGTGCGTAGGTGTGGTCTTTTTAAAAGAAGATAAAAAATAAAACCCCTGGGGAGAGGGTGTAGCTCAATGGTTGAGCACTTGCTTCCCATGTATGAGGTCCAGGGTGCATTCCCTGGTACGTCCTAAAAAAAATAAATAGGTAAAGTAAAAAATAAAAAAATAAAACCCCACCACTTTTATTAATATGGAGTTTGTGGTGATACCACACTAATCTCCCCATCTGTTCTTCTAGCCTCACCACAACCCTTCCATACACCCTAGCACATACCCATGTGCACACAAACAGGCATCTCAGCCAAGTTATTGCCCTCTGTTTAAAAATTTCCAACAATTAAAGCCATAAACACAGTTGCCGGAGGCCCTGAGTCACAAAAAGATAGAAAGGAAAGAATACATCACCTAAGATACATTTTTTCATTAATAAAATTTTTCATTTTCTTCCATTGTTTAAGAAATAATTTAAATGATACAAATAAAGTAACACTTAAACTGATGAGACACTAAAGTTTGTGTATTCTAAGGAAAGGAAGAGCTACAGTAAAGTTTAATTATGAACAGAACCTAGTAGGTTTACTTTAACTGGATTACACCATAAAATGTACTCTAAAGTCGAAGCTCACAGGAATTTTTAGAGGGTTTTAAGGAAAATTTTAAATAGTGGAAATAGCCTGTTATGTTTTCTTTAAATCTCTGAAGATAAAAATAATTTCAAACAATTATACAAATACTAAATGATAGTTAATAATTGTCAGCATAGCAAGACACAGAGTGTTTAAAAAGCTCTAAATCGGGAAACCTCTAAATTACAGTTTTATTTTATTATTTTGTAATCCCTGGAATTCTCATCAAAGATGCTAGATGAAAAAATTGAGCTTTCAGAAAATAAAGGGGGAAGATCATAAATACCACACATTTTACCAGACATAATTTTAATTCTTATGTGCCTCATATGCTTTTTCTTTTAATTAATTTGTATTTTTGCTTTGCATAACAGATTACATTGAGCAAGCTATTTTAAGATGTTACAAATTAGTAAAAGAAAATAAAGAATTTAAATGGGAATTTAAATATATTTCTCATGAAATTCATTGATGAGAATTGTTTTAAACTATGCAATTAAATATTTTCTACTGTTATTATAATTTTTTTAAATTAGAGATGTGTCCTGATTTTATATGATCAGAGTAAATGAATGAATAAATCCCATATATGTAAATTCTATAAGGTCAGGAGAGAGATGCAAATTCCAATGAAATTTTAATATTCAAGAATACTTGAAACATTATCTATCTGTAACTTGATTTGTAATTAGCTATAATTTATGACATCAGTGATCCTACTATTTTTGTGGAAAGTTCTTCATTAGAATGATATTTTGCATATGTTAATAAATGTATTATCAAAAATATATAGTTGTACAAAATTTGGATTTAAAAGTCTTACACTGAAAGCCATTTTTGTCTTGTTCAAACACTTAAAAATACATCCCTCAGTGACTCTGAATATAAAAATCTCTGTAAAGTCAGAAACTAAAATGAGAAAAGTAAGTACAAAATAGAGGATGACCTCTCCTAAAGACACCACGTAATGATCTGGATACCCAAAATCAAATACTTAAAAACGGATTGTTTACAATTTGAAATAAACGGTTTTAATGGAACCAATAATTTAGGCAAAATTTTCACAGGGGATAAATGCCAAATCTTCCAGATTTTCAACTGGTATACAATGCTTTTAAAATTGTTATGAATATACTAGAAAATCTCTCGTTATTTATTTATTTTCCTGTAGCTAATGCATCTCACTGAATAAACACATCTTGTTGATTATTTTAAAGATATCATTATGCTTTTAAAAGATATGAGCCATTTCACCCTGTGTTTACAAAGTTTTAGAATATTTTTGTTTTTATTTATCTTTATATACACACTCAGTAATGTATGTGTACCAATTAGACTGGGATAGAACATAGTGCATTTTTTAAAAAATCAATCAGCTACTCTACCAGGTGTGTAGAAAGTATACAATAGATTAAAATAATTCCTTTAAAGAAATCCCTCCTAACCGATTGACTATATAAATTTTGATAAAGTAACTAAATATGTATTTACCCGATTGAGTATATATCTAAAGAGCTATTCTGCTCTATAGATAAATACATACTCACCAGAGTTATTAAAATAGCAGAAAACATTCTATCTCTAAGGTAATAATTTACATTTTTAGTTCTCTTTTTGCTTTTGTAGTCAATTCACCCTTTCTGAAAAGAAAAAGAAAGGCTAAGTACAATAAACATTTAATGATTATTAAGCAAGACTGGATATTCAAACTTCAATTAATTCTGATGCTTTATAAAAACTACTGTAAAACTATTTTGAGATTTTTAAAACTCTCTAATGGTCTTTAAGTAATTTATATTCAAACTATTCATTATTAAAGTGGAATATTATCTAATAATTTAATTGAAAAAAATGTATAAGGGGTTATCAATACATTTTGCAGTATTTTTCTTCAAAATATGAGCAGCATATTTTTCTTTTTTAAAAAAAAGAACAATACATATGACTTGTAAAAGTCATATAGTAAGTTGATATGATCATGTACATTGCATTCTATTTTTACAGTCAAATGTTTCAAATTAAAGAAAAAGTAATTAGCCATTCAAGCAAATATATTAAAAAGCACTCCAAACAAAGGAGATTTAAGTGGTAGAATCAATCAACCAAAATGTAGTGGAAATAAGTAAAGCACAGTCATTTTCTCAACAGTAACAATAATGAATAAAGTCTAATATTTAAGTAAATAGCTAGGGAATTTTTTTCTATTAATAGCTATATCACTTCATTTCAATAATATGTGAAGACTTAGAACATATATTCTACATGCTCACATTTTGTATAGAATTAATAATATAAATAATAAGTAATGCATTTCTAAGTATAAAATGTGAAGCTTTTCACCCATAACACTTACAGCCAATAAGAATTGAAATAAAGAAGTAATAGCATTCAAGTAATGATATTGCAACAAAAATAACTTCAAAGGAGAAATCTCCCTTGCAAAACTCAGAAATCACCCACCTCCTTCTCTGTCATATAAGGAAATTAAGTCCTCTTACTTTGTCATCCTGAACCCAAGAAGATTGTGTCTACCTCAAAAAGCTTAAATTTTCAAAACGCTGCCCTACTTTTTGATAACATATAAAGCAAAAAGCCAGAACTCTTTACGGACATTCTAGTTCCAACAATCTATGATTCCAATAAGAGTAATAGTTGTGTCTTGTGTTAGAAGCGTCCTGGTGAGGGAATGATTTTACTGCTTCTTTTTCTGTGGGGTCCTCCTGTTTTATCTAAAAGGAAACGAATTACAACAAGGCCACAAAACAAAGCCATTTCTTTTTACAAGTATATAATTCTGTCCAATCTGTTTTATGGGCCTGGTCCTATTATAAACCAAGAAAACCCCAAAACAAACTTTCTTCCTTTTCTCTGTTCAATAAGAACACAACTACACTTTTATGATTGTTTCAAAAACAGTTTAGCCTTTTTTTCTCCCTTATCTGTCCCCTCCCAAATCTCCTATTTGCCCCTTTTCAAACACACAAAACATGTAGAGACAAGAAACTGGACTTTTCAAAATTGAACTGCTGACAACTGTCAGAAACACTTTCTGGGGCATTACTGACTGTAGCTTCAATGAATTACGCTTGATTCACTGCGGGTGAATCATTTTCAATGCAGAGCAGTTCAGTAATAATTGGCCAAGAATCCCTGCTGTGAAAAGCACTTGTCAAATAATGCTTGTTTACAAATATATTTCCAGACAGCAAAAAAGTGGCAGTTACTAAATAAGTTCAGGGCCACCTCCAAAATCCATAACAAGGTACATGCCCCCGTTTCTTATAAAATATATTAAAATTTTCCCTTGTTGATAAACTTGCTAATAGTTTTCCTGCCTTGTCCATCTGAGATAAGTTTCTTGCTAAATATGTTTTCTAAAGTATTTTATAATAAAAAATTTATAATACAATTCAAAATTTCTTTTGCATGCAATTTATGCTTAATGTAGTAAGACAACTAAAGATACATTACTCTTACAAATTCCCTAGGATTCAGGCTAAAGAGTAAACTTCCCTTTAATTGTTATCCAACATATTCTAACATTCATTTAATATTAATCCAAGATTCTACGTGTTTGACTTTTTTGTTCAATTACTCTTACTTTTATCTGTACTAAAATAAAATTAAAAACAACTGAAATGTTTATTCTTGAATGTAAACTTGTATTTATTTCTGTTTGCCTTGACACATTTTTTTCTCACATAATAAGAATATTCATATTATATAGACACACACACACTACATACTGGGAAATTTCTCAGTATCTTTGGTTTACAGAATTAAAGTATATGGAGGCAAGTTATTAATGAATTCAGTGACTACACCAACTTTTTCTGCCCCTAACCTTACAAATCCCTCCAAAACAAACAAACGTAAAAACTCTAACTCCACTCCCTAACCAAACAAACAAACTGACTAACTCCTATGATAAATATTTCAGTATCTTCTTGCTGCTAGAGTTCTAATAGCACTGGCTTAGTGAAACAAAAAGAAGAATGTAAATTTCACAGAACAGAAATAAAGGCTGGGATGATACTAATGGAAAGATGGACAACTGAGTGTAGAGTATTTGGGATGAGTGAGATGAAGCCATAGATATTAAAAAGATTTGGTTTCTAATTATGTAATACAGTTTTAAGTTACAGAAGGTGCCCTAAACAGTAGGCACGTTTTTATTCTTCAGAGCACTGGGAGGTAAATTACCGACCGCACATTTTGGGTTCGACTCTTCCAACCTCCATCTCACTGTAACCCAAGCCTTGTAGCTCCGCTAGCAGGCTGGACTAAGACAATACAACCTGTAGATGTTAAATCTGTAATATCAGCCAGGCTACCTGCCATAGGATTCAAATTATACATACAACACCTTCGCAGACCAGTGCTATTTCCTGGATTCCTTCCATTTCTTTCTGGCTTTTCTTTCTTTCAGCTTGTTCCCATTCAGCATCATCCTGCCTGAGGCTTCACTCCTTCCCATGCTCTCACCAAGAGTAACTCCCTTTCATCTCTCAATAAACCTCCTCCCTCATCACATCTGGGGAAACTACTTGAAATAGAACGGAAACACTCAAGGATGAATGATATTGCGAACAAAGCTCTAAATTCAAACCAAGATGCCCCCTTCAGTGAAATAGGGCAGTTAATAAAAGACCCCAATCCTGTTATAATTCTCCGTGTTTCTACTTCTAACCTGAATGAATCTAACATAGGATGTTAACATAGGGACTTCTACTTCAGAAAACATTTTTCAACTTAACTATTGGGAAGGTTTAAGCATGGGAGATACGTTATGGTGTATACACAAAAATGTATAAAATATATATAAATGCATATAAAGCCTTAAATCCGAGCTTAAAATAATTTTAGGGGTTAAAGAGAGAAAGCTCATGGAAGGGGGCAGGCTGTCTTCCATCTGCCCTGTTTTCGCAGGGTTCTTTGGGAGCTGGCAGCACTCCCAAACCAGCTCAGTGCGTTTTCCTGCAGCCGAACCCCAGCAAGACACAGGAACATACGCAACTCCACCGCAGCTGCTTCATCTTTCTAGTCAAGGGGATAGGGATTTCCACGCTTTCGTAGTGGAGCTGATCCCTAGCTCATAGATCTGATCGGGATCTGAGATAGTGCCCTCACCCCCTTCCAGGAGGAATGAACCCTTAAGCAGAGACCAAAACGCAGTCAGGGTCTGAAAGAAGAGAGAGCACGGTTGTAGGGGATCCAGAGGCCGAGAGCTGCGGGCCCAGAGGCATGCTGGCCAAGGAGCTGCCGCCCGCCCCCGCAGAGGCGAACGCCACACAAGTGTCGCTCACGGGCCCGGCCTCTGGCTCCCAGAGCGGGTGGGGACAACCTTCCCTGTCCGGAGCGCAGGATTGGGGGTGGGGAAGCTGGATTGAGTCTCCAGGATCCCGAGCGCGGCTTTTGACTCTCGGATAACCAGGGAGCTATTGCCCAGAGGGTTCCAGCAATAACTTCCTGAAGGAGGCACTCCCTCCCCCACTCTCACCCCCACCATACATCGCATCTTCCCGCCTTCTACAGGGCAGTCGCTTGTATGTGATCATGAGCCTCCCAAAGAGAAGGGCAACCAAGAGTGTGGGCACGCCTTCTGTCCTCCGCCATCCCCCTCCCTTGAGAAATAAAAGCTCTTGCCACCAACCACAGAACAGCAGCTGGTGATGCCCTAAATAACAGATCTCAGCAGGCACTTTTCCCCAAAATAAAAGCATCCCGCCACCCCCGCAATGTTTCCCATCACCGGCCTCAAATAACGGTTTCTAAAAGCCCCACAGCGTCCGCGATCCTGGTCTCGGAGCTTCAAACAGTTCCCAGTCCTTCAGGCTGGATATGTCACTTCCCCACGCGCTTCAAGTGAGACCCAGCCGCACCCAGCCTTCCAGCGCGGGTCTCAGACCCCTCTTTCACAGGCTTCTAACTTCCCAGCCCCCCATTAGCCTCTGTCCACAAGCAGGTTCCTCGCACCGAACTCCTCAGCTAATGCCAAACAATGCAACCAGAGACCCAAGAAAGCGAGCGAAAAGGCCAGGGAAAGTGGACACCAAATATTAATTCGACATAGGAATCTGATTTAGTCCCAGGCAGTAGCGTCCACAGCGCCACGACCCGCACTTCCAGGCCCCGCCTCGCCCTCCGCCTCAGGTCGCCGTGGTCACCACCCCCACCTCCCTACCTTCGTTACTGGGGCTGGCCAGGAGCGTCCGGAGCGCGGCGCACAGGACAAGGCAAGTCCAGAGGGGGCCCCTGCGAGGTGCGGAATAGCAACCAGCCAGAGATGCAGGAGTGCTGGGAGAGTCGCCGCAGCCGCCGGGGGACCGCGGGTGCCCCGCACACCGGGGCCGCGAGTCCCGCATCTTCTCCTGGCCCCCACCCCGCCCTCAGTCGCTGCTACCCTGCGGCTCAGTCCAAGGCTTCGGCCTTGGAGAGGGAAGGAGGAAGACCGGAATTTCTCCTCGACCCTCGTGGGGTCCTTCTCCTCTGACACGCGGCTCCCCCAAATGCGGGAACCACGGATCCGCTGAGACGGCTGAAGTTTGCTTCTGGCTCCTCTCGCTCTCCCTTCCAGTGGGGTTAAATAAAACGCTAGTTATCCTTGCTAGTGCAGCTCTAGACTGGGCCCAAGGATGCTGAGAAGGTCCCACGACCTGTTCCTTTTCCTCTTCAGACTTTTTGGGGATTGAGGTTTTTTCAAGTGCCACTAGGGAAAATAGTGGCTCCTTTTCAGTCTTCAGGGCTGAAATGGACGAGGAAGACAAGTCATCTTAAGTCCAGACGAAACTCCCAATAAAAAGAGGGTAAAGGGAAAGGTTGCTAAGGATAAATGAAGAGGAGCAGAGAAAATGCAGGGTGAAGGAAATTGGAGAGAAGCCGAGCAGAGAAAAATATCTAGAGGGTTCAAAGACGCTGGCAGGAGGAAAGAGCTGCGGGCTGAGTGCTGACGAGGGGGAGGTACTGAAGGCGGCCAGCCGGCAGGAGCGCGGAACCCGGCTGCGGCGGCCAGGAGCTGCTGCTGTTCCTGCTGCTTGAGGAGGAGGCGGTGTGTGCGCGGCTGGGAAGGCGAGGTTGAAACTGCACCGCCACGGCGCGCTCCTGCTGTGTCTGGAGCTTGGTCGTCTCCTCTGCCTCCCCGCTCTGCGCCTCCCACCTTCCTCTCCCCAGCTCCCCCGCCCTCTGCTGCTAGCAGTCTCTCCAGTGAGGATCTACTGTAAGTGTGAGTTGCTTAGACGAAGTCACACATCCACGGAGGGAAATAATCTGGAGGCTGCCGTGGTGAGTGTTGCCTAGCGGTCTCCGGGAAAGGCGCGTCTTCCTCCCTGGATAATTAGTGCGAAGAATCTTCCTGACGACGCCTGCGAGGACCCAGGTTCCCGGGAGGCGGAAAGGAAATTAGCCCTGGCTTTGCCGGCAGCCCTTAGAGAAGCGAGTCCCTTGGTTTGGCACATTGCTGCCCATCACAGGCTTGTGGCATCAACAACCTTGTCGTCACATAACCGCGCATTCGCAGGCTCTGCTGGTCCGTGGCTAGTTTCTTAAACACCCATATGGCTCAGTGATACTACTGATTCTTTATATTCTTCCAGTATTTCCGCGTTTGTAATGGGATAATTACTCAAAATATTCTTCAGAAACAAATTGTAGATTAATTAACTATAGAGGTGGTAGCTATGTTTGCGATTTCAGGGAGTGGATAGAATTTGGCTGAGATTTACTCTGTGTTAGGTAATTTAAGATGTGATTATTTAATTCATTAATTTTATTGATAAAATGTTTTATATTTTATACATTTTACGATATGCAGGCACAAGCAATTAATTTCAGTGAAATTAATACGATAGGCCAAATAATCTCAGGATTTCTTTTTTCAGATTTAAGGATTTTTTAATGCTTGTGTTCTACATTAAAAGGCAAATAGTTAAGAAAAAAAAAAAAAAACTTTAAAACGATTAACTTCCTGTGCTTCCCCTCTGCAATGTCATCACCTGCTTTATTTATTTTCTTCATTTTTTCCCTCAATTTTCTCATTTTTTCAAGGGTAGTTTTAATAGAATGGTGCCAAAAGAGAGCGAGCGAGAGACTGAAAAGAAAGCATACAAAAACCAATGATTTTAGAAGCAAGGCATCTCATTAATGTTGGCGTATAGCAACCACCATAAAGATTTGACTTACATTTATATCTAATAAAGGTGGGTCTGGTCTGCTCACCAGCCTTGACATCTTGAGCTGTGTTTCTCTTCACAATACATTTCTCATAATCTTTAGCTAATGACATTTGGTTTTTTATTTGTTTAAATATTTGCAATAAAAATGAAAGAATAGAACAACAGTAATGCAATTTTGGAAAGATGTGGAAGCTCATCTTTGATTTTTTTTTCTGTTGTTTTGGCACCAGAAGTCTGAAAGCACCTTCTTTTTATTATAATGTGCTCCAAAAGCATGCTGCAAATATAGAGGAATGGCAGCGACTCAGTGTTTCTGTTTGGCAAAAAGCTTCAGGGTAAAATGAAAAGTTAATATTTTTGTTTCTATTTGATGACCATTCAAATGTAAGTATACCCCCACACATACACACACATTTATGGTTGAGTTACTTAAAAATAAGTAAACAGAATACAATCTAAATTGCATAAAACCCAGGAACACATAATAAAACTAATATGAGCCACAGTTAAATGGGGCTTTGAGCTAGCTGCTTTACTTCTATACATCTCAGTATCTTTATCAGTAAAATGAAGGGTTTGGAGGAGAATATTTCAAGCCCCCTTCTCCTCCATTTTCTATGCATTTCTATGTCACTACCCTGCTCATATATTTCTAGTTGTTTACTATTTACTACAAAATAAACAAATTTCTTTAGCCTTGCATTTAAAGCCTTCTACTACACAGGGCATAAACAGATTTTCTGTTTTATTTTACACTAAAATTTGAAACTAAGTATTCACCTAAATCCCCCTCCCCCCACACACACGTTGTTCCCATCTAAATCAACCCAATTCCATTCAAGCCTGATTGCTTTTCCTTGCAAGAAGTGACTGGTTCCTCTTTCTCAAAATATCCATAGTTTGTGATTTATGTCATGCAACACAATGGCAATATATTCTGAATGAAAACCTGGAACAAATTGCTTAACAACTGTATAAGTATATATATTGGGACAAAGACAGTTAAAATCAGAGTATGTCAAACAAAACTTGGGACACTGGTCACTGTGGTGGGTAATTGTGTGATCCCCTACCCAAGATTTAGTATTGTCAGTACCAAGATTTAGTATTATCAGTAAATGCAAAACTACATTTTATTTACCACCTTAACTAGCAACCATCTTTCACATGCTTGTTTAATAAATATTTATTATATATCTTGAAAGAATGACTAACTGGAAAATGAAATCCCAAATAAAGCAATGAAAGTTATTCTTTGGTCTCATGAGGGTTAATCAGAGAATGCAATGGGGAGAGTTTGGCTTGGGCTTCAAGTTCAAAGGAGATCTTACCTTTGGCTATTTGTGGATTTCTTGGTATGTGATTGTTGTTAGCATACATACATTGTACCATGGCATTACATGAAAACTAGATTTGTCTTTTTCCTTCATACTTACTGCCATGAACAAGAAACAGCTATGACATCAATACCGGTTTGGGTATCCCATTGTTTGCGTCTCTCATTGTTTGGGTGGCAGCTATGACCTCAAAAGGTCAGAGTGGCAGTTTTTTCTCCTTAGATCCTTGCCTGGATCTGTCTTTGGTACTAAGATTTAATGAAGAAAGTGTATTGAGTCATCCAGATAAGATACCATGGAAGTTTACTACTCTATAAAGATTTTAATATTATAATTAACTTCAATGTATTAATAAGCTTGAAAACAACCTCATTGCATTCAAAATAGAACAATCAAAAAAAGAAGATGAGTTGCTAGTATTTACGGAAACTGGCTATGTATAAAGCATTATGTGATGCTTTTACATTAATTATTTCATTTAATACTGATACTTCAACCATGTAATTATTACTCCCATGTTAATGATGAGAAAACTGAGGAAATGAGGTTAGGTAACCTGACTGGTCTCACAGCTGGTAAGACTTGGAAACTAACTCATGGTGCTGATTCTGTTTTAAAAAATTGTGATGTAACAGAAGTAAAAAATGAATTTGATATCTCATTGGTCAATAAAAGAAAAAAGAGGATTGCCCAAAAAGTCTGTATTAATAGGAGCAATTAATAAATGAAATATTTCAATTTTCAGGTTCTTTTGAATCCAAAAGCAATTAAGTAATCTGGTGCAGACCAGATAATTGAATAGAGAAAATGAGAAACTAAGAATTCTAAAATAAGCATTACTTAGAGAAAAAATTTCTCATGTACACAAAAACATGCACAGAGTTTGTTTGTGTACAGTAGCAATGATGGACCAAATCAAGAAAACAATAAGAATTGGGGTCTGCAGATGGATGGATATTAGCAAAAAGAGATGTCACGATTTCCATGCAAGGCATGTTAAAAACATTAGCAACATTCTCTACAAAAAATAATCAAAATAAAACACTAAATACCAAATAACATTATTCCCTAAATTATTATACAATTTTGGTAATTTTTTACATATTTGTATTAAACATTTTTGTCACTTAACTGCATTCTCTCTTTGGGGAAATATAGGGTGGGAAAGAAAGAAAAGTAAATTTTTAATTCATTGTAAATGTAATAATATTGGTAAGATATTGCACTCTAAAAAAGTTAATTTTTTAGGTTCATGATTTACTGAAGAGGATAGGTAAATGGTGATGTTAATTTTGATCACAGAGATCAAAATATTTGCTCCCAAAGGTAAATGTTGACTAAAATACAGTTAAGCAATCATAGCTCTTGAAGTTTAAACCCAAGATAATATCAATATCTTTATTATATATTGCATTTTAATTTAACATAAAGCAGAAAATATTTTAATTTGTTTTAATATTTCCTCTTCATTTTTATAATTTCTTTCCTGAAGCCCTAGAATTTCTTCTTTCCCATATTTCTACCTATTAATGTTAAATTTAAGTGTATGCAAACTTAATTGGTTATCAGTTGGGTGTTAATTTTTAAAATTATGAATTAATATCATTTTAATAAATTAATGAGGGTTTAACTGTATAAATTATTTCATTGCTTAATACTACATTACAGTCTTCCTCATCAGAAACTTCACTTATCAAATATGCTCATATCATATCAGCACACAGTTTTTCTCTTCTGTGAATATTGAGGCCAGAATAAAATACTCATATTATCCATGATTGTTAACAGACAATTTTGTAGCACGGAGGAAGGGACATGATGTTCAAATCAAATACAGTGAACCAAAGAAACACAGATTTTTGTTGGTGGTGATAGTTTATTCTTTAATTATTCCTAAATCAATGTGCTAGGTTTGCCAGGGCTGCAGCATTGTATGAGGTGAAGGCTGTTGTAGTTTATGAAGAGCCCATTTGACTTGCCAAGAAGTTCTCTAGTTGTTCGCCTACAGCATTTTGGAGAACTTGCATTTTATAAAGACGTGGGCACTGAAATAATAAGGACTCTCAAAACTGAGAAGTAGGGAAAATGTGTGCATAATAATCTGAAGATTGAGGTGACACAACTTTGACAGTTACTTTCACTTAAAAGGCCACATGTCCTAATCAATCTTCTGGTCTCCAGAGGTATTTACAGATATGTGAAAAATAAGTTGCAATAGTTTTCAAATTCAGAGGACAGTTTTTAAATTAAATTTAATGCATCTACTGATTTAAAATTCATAAATAATCCACTCACACAAGAACATATTTTATAAATAATACAACTAGATAGAGTTTGCCTAGGGAAAAAAAATGATAAATTTGCTCAGTGACATAAGTCAAAAAGGAGTGCACATGCAACCAGGCTTTTGACACCACTGTTGATTGTCCATGCAACAGGCTTCTGGGTGTAAGCTAGCGATAATAATCTCATGCCCCACACTCTACTGATGGGAAATCAATCTGGAACATCCTTTGTAGGGCAGTTTCACAATATCATCTGTTGCCTTTTAAATGTTGGTATTTTTAAATCCAACAATTTATCTTAAAATTTAAGCAAAGGAATTAAGATAAGCCCAAAGATTAAATACAGAGTTATTTTCAATGGACAAAAATTGGAAATATTTTAATTTCAATAAGAAGTGTTATATATATTATAGTATATCTATATGATAGATATCACAGATAAACATGGAATGTCTATGTACATAAAAAAGATAGTTCTAAAACATCAAATTACAAAGACATAATACAAATGATCTTTTTAAGTTTGGGAAGTTATATGATATTAATAATATTTGTGAATGACTTGTGAGATCATTTGAATTTCTTTTTTTTCTTATTGTATTTCTACATATAACATTTATTACTTATATAACAATACAAAAATACAAGTGAAAAAACAACAACCTAGAAGACATTGTGTTTGTACTCATGCACACACCTGTTCAAAGTTAAAGGAGGGATGTAGGAAAATATAAAAGAAAGGAAACAAGAGACTGGAAGAGAAGAGAATGGAAAGGTGGTATGATAATGAATAACCTCATATTACCATAAATTAGTAATTAGTTTTTCAAATTAGATCCTGTTATTATTTTAAAAATACTTAGAGGTCATTACTTGTTAGACTTATTAGTTTTCTTTGGCTTGTCCACAAAATTTGCAAATATGCTGAAAATTCTGCATGGCACAATTTATATTGTGCCCTTCATGTTTCCGTGTGTTCTACCGTTGAATTCTCCATCACTCCACTTTGTTGACTGTACTTCTGCTCCCTTTTACTTTCCATACTGGTTTGCCCCATAAGGTATAACATTCTTCTTCTTTTACTAAAATTATGTATATAATATGAATAGCTAATTTTGCTTATCATATGTGAAAAAAGAGGATTGTATTATAGGAGCAGTGAAAATTGATATTTGACATCAGTGTCCTGAAATTTCATGGCCTGTGATATAAAGAAAATCTCTGGGGCAATACTTTTCATCAAATTTTTTCCTGGTTTTTATTTTTAATAGGACTTTGCTCCTATTTCCCTTCCTTTCTCCTTCTTCCAAGTCTGAAGAGGGAAATTTATGGGTTCTATGGTAAGTCAATTTTCATCATTAATTTTTCATTATCATGTGAGTATCGCCACTCCCATTATACCCAACATATCCACCCCTAATAAGATGAATTATTTTCAATTTTATACTAAATCATTTAAAAAGAAAAATATTAGCATAAAAATATTCGATATGTGCACAAAATAGCAAGTGAAATAGCCAATGACATATTGAAAAAAGAAAAAGAAAATTGGAAGGGGAAAGTTCAGAAAAGCAAATGAATATCTTGATATATAAATTCTATAAGTTTGTTTCTATATTTAAAATTCAAATATTTTAATAGTAGAGAACAAATTATGTTAATGAAGTAATAGCCAGGCAAACTTTTACTTCCTTGTTTTACTCAAAATATTTTCTTCAACATCATTCTATCTCTTTAAAAAAATTTAATCTTACATCCTGGTTTCTGAATGAGTAAATTATATCACTTGGTCCCAAACTGACATTTTAAAGATGAGTTCAAATACATTTGCTGAGATATTTTTGAGTTCATTCAAGCTGAGCAGTATTTCTTATCTTTTGAAATGTCAGGCAGCTGGTCTGAGGAAAATGGAAACAGATCTCTTTCTAAACATCATCACATGTGATGTCTTGGTTTCTCCAAGCATATTTTAGGAAATATATCAATGTTTATTTGTGTACAAAGACTTTTCTTTACAGGAAAAAAAGTACTCAAAACACATAAATCAAATAAATAAATCTTAATTCATTTGTATTTAGAATTTTTTTGAATTTGTCTTTTTATATCCTCCCACTTAGGATTTTCTGATTGCTTTAAGTGGATTAAATCTTTTGTATGTATTTTCATGGAGTTAGTACTAAGCAAGTCCAAGTAGATCAAATTGTTTTAATAGGATTTATAAAATTAGATTTGAAATAAAAAATATTAAAACATAAAATTGCAAAGAGCAAAATAAAAACATTCATGTTCTAATCACTTTTTTATTCACAGTTGGGAAACAAAAATGTAATGCAAGAATAGAAAATATTTTTTGAGGAAAAAACATTCATGTATGCATAATCCCACAGGAATAAATGTTAATGCTTACCATATTTGCTTTAAATCATTTAGAAAACTGATGAATTTATGTATTGAATAACGATAACAGGTTGAACACGTTCATTTTAGCTGTTCCTGAAACTTTACTAAATTTACTAATAAAATATAAAAATACAAATAGAAAGTTATAAGGATCAAGACCACAGGAAAGAAGAAAGTAGAAAACATTTTATAAGCTATAAAACAAGTAGATGAGTGGCAGCGACCCATCAGCCCAAAGAAAATTGAATCTTATTTCAACAGTTGGATAAATTAATTAACAACCTGATTTTTACTATGATGAACCTAGAAGACTCTGAAATTTATGACATTAATGAGCTGTAAACATGGAATAATGGTGGAAATAAAAACAACAATAATGCTTGAAAGTGTTTTTTAAAAAGAACTGGATTCTCAGATACTGTTCCCCAATCCCCTTTCCCTATTCAAAACTGGAATTTTATTCTCTGAAAAGGTCAAACACTTCTGTTATAATTAATAGGCAAAATGAAGATAAGAATAACATCCTGAATATAGGGGAATTACATAGTTTATTAGATATCAGTCACTAACAAATTACCCCAACATATGTGGCTTAAAACAAGCTTTATGATCTCATAATTTCTATGGATAAGAATCTGGCCACAGTTTATCTTGGTCCTATGTTTCATGGTCTATCACAGACTGAAATCAAGGTGTTTAATAAAAAAGTCATTTCAAGGCTCAAGTGGTGAAATACCTGTTCCAAGTTCACTTATTTTTTTGTTGTTAGGACTCAGTTCCTTGCGGACTTGGTCAGAAAACACCCTCAGCTTCTTGTCACATGGACCTCATCAACACTACATCTTGTCTTATCAAAGTAAACATGCTGAGAAGGCAAGAGAGAGAGGGAGAAAGACAAATTGAAAGACAAAAGTTATAATCTTTTACAACTTAATTTCAGAAGTGATATTCTGTATCTTTTGCTCATTCAGTTTGTTAGAAACAAGTCACCAGGTCAACCCACACTCAAGAGGAGAGGAATATACAAGATTTGAATACCAGGAGATAAGATCATCGTGGACATAATGCCTGCCACATGTGGCATTTTTGTACTGAACTCCATGACTGCCAACTTTCCTTGCCCTCTCAGTCTTAAATCCATGGAATAGGAAAAGGACATAACAATGGAACAGCACAAAAAAGTGCTTTGAGGAATTAAATATATATGTAAAACTAATATAAAGGGTTTGATTGAAATGAAAAAAAGTAAAGTAAGAAGACAAAAACCTAAGATCAGAAGACTTTATCAGCAGGCTAAACATCCTAAAATAATAATTCCATAGGAGAGAAAAGAGAATGGAGGTAATAAAATCATGAATAAAGTGAAATTTTTAAAATGAAGTGTGGAAGTTTGCATATTAAAAGCCCACAGCCCATACCAAATGCATAGTAAAATGGGTAAAAATTTACTCATACCAAGGCACATCAACATGACACTTCAGAACAATGGTGAAAAAGAGAAGGTGATAATAATTTTCAAGAGAGAAAAAAAATTTAAAAATGAAATAAGCATATAGAAAGAGCCAGGAATCAGATTACTTTGAATGTGTTAACAACAACAATGCGTACTAAATAAAAGTGGAGCGATGTCTTCAAATTTCTAAAGAAAAAAGTATTTTCAACCTTAATTTTACACCCAGATGAACTATGAAATATCATATGTATGAGGATTGAATATATATATATATATATATATATATGTATGTATGTATGTATATCCTCCCATGCCACCTTTCTTAGAAAGTTGCTACTAGATGATGTGCTCTATCAAAACAAGTACATAACCTAGGAAATACTAACATAAGAATTCAGAAAATATGGTCTCTAACACTGAGAAAAAGGAGAAGAGAATTCTTAGAATATGGCCAAGGCTGACTTCAAAAAGATCTGTACGCCAGACATGGAGGCCAAGCTGTCCTGACTGGAGAGGGCATAAGGCTTTTGGACATATTTCTGTACACGAAATCTGGACAAAAGAAGATAAGAAATCTGGTGCATCTTTATGCAAGGAGAGCCATTTCAGATTATTGGTAAAGAATTCGGGTTTATACATACCTGGGTATATATAGGTATATAAGAAACTATAAAAAAGAAGACAAAACAAGACAATTATTCAGGGAAAACAAGTTTTAAGGAAAGGACAAGTAATCCTATGATATCTTTTGGCTCAGCTGAAATACCATTTACATAGTAATAACTGTAAATAGTAAATGTAGCTCTAATAAAAAGTTTGATAAATAGGAATGAATGATAGGAGGATGGGATGGACCATATGTAGAAGGAATTTTTTAAAGAGCACAAAATCCTCATCTTTATGATTGAAAAAATCAATAACACATAAAGACGAAACAATCAAGATGCTTATATATGTACATGTAATTTAGATTTAGGAAATATCAGCGAAAAAGTTTGATAATGGTTGATCTGGCATGGAGATGGGAGGACAATGGACCACTGTTTTACCAAGAAACTTTTAGAACAAGGTAAATATTTAAGTTATGTTCATGTGTAACATTGATTACAATAAAAACTAAAATTTAAAAATAATATAGTCTGTTTTGTGTGGTTTCAAATATTTCAGAGATATTTAACACATTATATGTACCATTTTTCAATTTGATTTCAACTTTTGTATATGTCAATAAACATGCTTTTATTTCAGTTTTTCATGTAGATTTCCAGTCTTTTGGTAAATGGATTAATGCAAAATTTAATTATCCATAGTTCCATTTTTGACAATGTAAATAAGGATTCTTGTACATTGTGAGTTTCTCTTGGCTTATATACTTTTTTGTGTGTTTGCCTCAGGTAAAAGCATGTGATAGTCATTTATTTATTGTCATTGTCTATAAAAATCTGAGATGTATGTATTTAATACATATTTAAGAATTAAGTTAAAGTGAGTACCTTCAGTCTCATTATTCAGAGGTAAGAACTTTTCATAAATTATCACACTTTGTGATTTTGTGATAAACACTCTAAATCAGAATTATGTCTAAATCATACATCCTTGAAATGTTGTTTGGAGTATTTTCAAGGTCTAAGATCATGGTATATTAAGTTGAAAGTTGCTGAAAATCAAATGCTGACTTTTTAAAGTATCTTTACATTTGTAAGGCATAAATATTTAGTCTAGAAACACAATATATAATAAAATTATTTATACACATGCATTACATATGATTTTATTTTCCTATTCTCTGCTGTTCCCCATGTTGTGAATAAACATACTTTATGAGTTCTATTTTGGGAAAGTAGAAAAATGGGAAAGACATAATTTGAAGAGAATCATTTCAATTTTTTTAGCACTATCTTAGGGAAGCCATAAAAGCCACTAATGTTATTTTGGATTAAATCTTGATTAAGACTTGACCCTTGAGTATATATTGGGATTGAGTTTTTTGTGTATGGAATAAGTTTTTCCTTGTGATTTAAGGAAAATTTTTAGATGGTATCCTAGGTATCATTCTAAGTAGAAGCCTAAATTAAAAACCAAAAAACGTTTTAGCTATGAATCAATGAAATCAATTTTACTTAACTATTATATTTAACTAAAAGCAGTTAATATTTAGTTATCATTTATTTAAGAAAAAACTAGCAAGAGGTGTTACATTTCTATTGAAACTATGTGCATGCATACAATTGCTATTCAAATTTGCTTAAAACTACTGAGAAAATTGCTGTAAACTTATTTGCAAGGGTGGCTAAAAAAGGCAAATTTCTGATGAAGAGCCATTTTCACAATTCTTTACCATAGCTATTTGCAGAATTGAATTTATCATTGTTTTCAAATCATTCTCAGCCTCAACCTCATAGTCCAATCTGAACACATCTGTCCTAACTTGAGAATTGCTAATTAGTGCAGACAAATTCATTTATTCATTCTGGTTCTTTCTCAGGTGCTTTGATGTTCTAAGTTTTGTGAAATTTGCTTTGAGTTGTATAGCACTTTCTTTCTGTTGTTCCTGTCTGGATTGCAGTTCTCAGATCTAAAATAAGGAACTCAATTAGATGATATTTTAGGTATCAATTGTTTATATTAAAACACTGTATTTCAAGTCACCCGTCTTTTAGGAAATAAGTGTCTTTATAACTTGGTCTTCAGTGAAAGGAAAATATTAATTATTCAATGTCTATTGGCTTGAAATATATAATTTAATGGTAATGTGATCACTAAATTTAACATCTATCCAGCCCTATGTGCAAAAGAACAAAAAAGGAAGAAAAAGAAAAAAGGAAAAAAAAGAAACACAAATGCAAAATCTGTGAAGTAATTGATGAAGATAGCTGTGGCCAACTTGTAAAATCAGTGACAATTCGCTGGTTTTCTGTAGTTTTCTGCTACCTGAAAGGATACTCCCTTGAAATAGTGATGTTTTCAGCCCTGGACTCAATATTTTGTAAGTTCTGTTGAAATTTACATTAATGCAAAATGTAAATGTTGCTGGGAAAAGACTTATCCTAAATGAAAATTTCCTCCAATTACATTTTTTCCCATTCTTATTCTGTTGTTAACCTCCTTAATCCTTTACATTTCAATTATCTAAAAATCATAATGTCATATATACTATTTCACACATGTAAGGCAGCATAATTATGTTGTCATAGCCATCATTGGTAATAGACTGTCAAAGAACCCCATTGCTTCTTCTCTTTTTCTCATTTAGTATTAAATATAGTAAAGAAACAATTCTTACTACATTTCCAGAGAAGCAGCTACTGAGCTACTGTTCTTACCATCATACAGAAATTTTAACATCAATGCTTTCTCTGGACTAGTGGTTTCCAAAGTTTGTTGATACCATACCCCATTATTGATGATTTAGAAAAATTTTTTTGGACCTCTTGTGATTTCAATTTAAATGTTTACTGTTTCTCTCTTGCAGTTTGTCCTACAAAATGGTTGAACTTGGTTAACGTGTTAGTCAGGATTCTACTGAGAAACAGAACTGGCAGGATGTATGTATATGTATATATGTATACACACACATACACACACACAGAAATATTATGAGATGGATTATAAGAATTGGCTACCGCGACTGTGGGTATTCACAAATCTGAATTCTGTAAGGCAGACCATAAGTTGGGAACTCTAATGAAGGTTTCTCTGAATTTCTCAGGAAAAGCTGCTGGCTGAAGTAGAGATAAAAATTCTTGTGACTTCTGAAATCATCAGTTCTCCCTGTAAGGTCTTCAAATGATTGGATGAGATTTCTATTTTTGCTGAAGGCAGTCTCCTTTGTTGATTGCAGATGTAGTCAGCCATACATGCAATCAGCTGACAAATGATTTAAATAGGTGAAATACCCTCAGAGTAACAATCAGGTCAGTGTTTGACCAAACAACTGGTCACCATAACCTAGCCAAGTTGACACATGAACTTAACCATCACAGGTAATAAATTTCAGTTTTTCCATTTACTGTTGTCTGTTTATGTTTGTATTACTAGACCCATATTCTTCTTTTTTTTTTTTTTTTAGGTACTGGGTCCAGCGAATGAACCTGGAACCTTGCATATGGGAAGCCGGCACTCAACCACTGAGCTACATTGGCTCCCCTGAGTTGGTTTTTATCATTTTTCGTTTGTTTGTTTGCTTGTTATTGTGTTTTGTTTGTTGTTGTTGTTGTTTTGGAAGGCACCGGGGATCGAACCCAGGACCTCCCATATGGGAAGCAGGCACTCAACTGCTTGAGCCACATCCATTCCCCCCATATTATCTTAATCTACATATAATTGACAGAAATCTTTGTAGTCACTTGTCCAGTTTGTGTGTGTTGTAATAATTAAATCTATAAAATGTATAATGTGTGTAAATTCACTTAATTGTGCACATTCAAACTTCAATAAGTAACAAAATGCCCAGGAAAATAAAAGGCTAAGCATGTTATTGTCAATATCTCCTGGTTTTGTAACTTCTAATCTTTACACAAATACATTGCATGTCATCTGTGACATGTGACATCCAAAAGCAGTACTAAGCAAGGACTCAGTGTCAGTAAGTCAGCATAGTCAGTCCCTCCAGGCATGGTCACCACTTTGCAGACAGCCTCTTTGGATTAATTCTTTTCCAACTGGGTTACATATACCATGGGGTTATAAGGCACAACCACAGATGACTTTATGGAAATTTCATAATACTCATTTCATATGTATTCTTTTCTATGACTGATATGCAGAAGAGGGTTCCTAAGTCACACACCTCCTTTCTTTCCTCCTCTTTCTCAATTTTATTTATACTACTTTATACTAAAAAATATTTCTTACTCATTCTAATTATAGTGCATTGTTCTAGGTTGTAAAAATTTCCAGGGTTATACACACACACCATGCACACATACACACAAATAGGACAAAGTAAATATTGGTGTCAAAGTTGAAAAAATGGATGACTATAATGACTAGAAAACAAATGCTTTTTCAGGTGGTTTCCAAAATGTATCTTTCAACAAAATGAAAGGAGAACCAAATTGATTTCTCAGATGACAGATTATTAAACATGACATTTTGGCACAAAATTCAGAATGGGTTCAAAGAGTTTACTTACTTGCTTATAAAAAAAAGTCTTTGCATTTCTATCTATTAATTTATATGAACTTAGTTCCTTTATGCTCAGACCAATTTTTTTAAGGAATGGAATAGATGCTGAACTCTGCATTATTCTGACAATAAATAATATTCAACCATGATACGTGATACATGATCTTCTTTCATCAATTGTTTATTATAGTAACTATGTCAACCTGGAATAAAGTTTTTAACATATGCTTATTGGAAGTGCTAGCAATTATTTTAAATTTAAATAAATACTTTTACTGCAAAAAATCAAAAGACTTTCAACAAAATACTCAAGTGTATTGTATACATTTTTATAAATCTATAGAAGAATTGAAATGAAATTATAATTTAAGAAAAAACATGTAATATTACACTAGTGTATTTATTTGAAATCTATGATAGTATGTATCAAATTATTGATATTCAGATATTTTTTATATTAAAAGAATGGCTTCTGCTTATTTTAAAATGCCAATATTTAAAATAGGAGAAGATTAACATTTTTAGCTATTTTAAATTATGATAATTTAATTGTCAACCTGGAATCTTTCTCAAAGATATTTTTTTTCTAAAATTTTATAGGGAGTATGTGAGAAAATAATACTTTTAAAAACTACTGCTTTATAAAATCAGCCAACGCCAAAAGTTAGTGTTCTTGAATTAAAAGATTCAGTCATAATTTAGTCACCAGATAATAATGTCCTTGTAGGAGAGAAGGAGACAGAGGGGGAAGAGGAGAAGGAGAGAATGAGAATGAGGATGAGAATGAGACTATGAGAGAATGATGGGACAGTTTTAGATTTCTGATGCAAAGTTACTAGTTATTCCACTCTAATATTTTTAATTACTGGTACACCTGAATGCAATAAGCAATAATTCTGCATAATGCCTCCTAGGTTGTGAGAATTGCTACCTAATAATTGGTCATGTGGTTGAGGATAGTCTATGTTGAAGTGATTTTTGTTTGGTAGCATGTAATTGCTTTATCTTAGTACTGCTACTACTCCTACTACTCCTAGAACTACTACTATTACTGCATTGGTTTATTATTTAGGGCACAGGAAATGTGACCATCTTATCGTATGTCATTATAGGCCACAGTCAATAGGCCAAATATATAAAGCCATATGTGATTTTAACATCTTTTTTAGATGTGCTGACTACCATTACCCTATCTGTAAATAACACTATCATATAATTGAAAATCTTGCTTTCACTCACGCTCCCAGGTAGTTGCAGATACCAAATTGCTGTTTCCTATCTCTACCTTAAACCAAGAGGAAAACTTTTTCACTGTTAGCTGTCTTTGTTTCTAATTAGTAAGAAAAAGTTTTCCCAATAAACAAAAATCTCACAGATGCACACACATATTGTATTTCAGAATAAGAACATAATGAACCAGCATTATTCACTTAGAAAAGAGGAAGAAAATGAATGATTAAAAATAATCCCATTATCCAAATGCCATAGTCTATATTGATGTGCTGTAAAAGTGGGTAGGAAATCAGAAAATATGAAACTCCATTCAAAAGGTAAAATTTTAATAAATCTGGAACATTTTGTTATAAAGACTTTGCCCCAATTGTATTTATCCAAAAGCATTGTAATAATATTTTTTATTTATTTTAATAGAAACATTAAAATGAAAAAGATAGCATGCACACTTTGCATATTTTGTTTTATTTGTGCTGTCTATTTGTGTTATTAATTCCTTATAATATGTATAATCTTTTTGACTACATTTAATCTATGCTACGTACCTATAGCCAATGCATATATGTATAACCTCAAGTATACTATCTCTATTATCTTCCTTCCTGATTATACAAGAGGACTACATTTTCCAGGTTCCTTTCCAGTGAAATGTGATGACATGACTTATGTCTACTTATCGAATATGAAATAATTTATTCCCATTCTTGGCCCTAGACAATAAACATTTTTGTGTGCCTGAGCCATGTTTTTCCCATCTCTTCCCATCTGCTGACTGAATGGAAAGGAATTCAAAGGCTTACAGGCAGGTAAAACCATGACCTGGAAGAATCCTGGATGCCAGGAAGACTGTGGAGCAATGTCCCCAGACAACCTGCCCCACTGTGATGGAAGCAAGAAAGATTGTGTAAAACTAGTGAGATTTAGTAGTGTGTTTATGAAATCAGTTAGCCTACCCTCACCAATTCATCAACTTGTTGGTGCTTTTGACCAATAGCTTAATTGAAACAGCCTTGCCTTAGGTACTCATCATTTCAAACCCTTCCTTCTTACAATTACCAGGACAAATTTTATATCAATAACCTTTTTTTAATTACAATATAATTTATTTCCTTTCATATTAAAGGCAAGAATAGGGATATCTATAAAGATTTTGAAAATTAGATTTATTATTTATTGGGGCTATATGGGAGATAGAATAGGAGGATGGGAGAGGGTACGTTTCTTCCTTTAAGAATTAATGAAAATATTCTAATATGGACTCTGGTGATATTAGCACATATTTTTGTATAGAACAATAACCATTGAGTTATATGCTTTAAATAGATGAACTTTATGGTCTATTATTTATATCTTTAAAAAAATATTTTTTTTTTTGGATCCTTAGATAGCTTTATAAAACATAATTTCCAGAAACATTAAATCAGAAAACAAAATGAGCATAAAACATTTTCTCATGTTCAGGCAAAATTAAGGGAAGATAAATATTTCAAAGAGTAGTTACATACTTGGCCCCTTAAACAAGGAACTGCTATTTAGTCTTAGTCAATACCTCTGAGATTGTTTAGTTTGTACGTGAACAGTGCACTTTTTTTTTTTGGCTGCTTTTGCTAAATTATTCCTTTGGCTCACTATCCCTGCTAGTGTTCCCATTATACCACTAATCCCTCTTTATTTTAATATGTCTCAGTTACTTTTTTCATTTTCCCTCATCATGGAGTACATTTCTTTTCTTCTCTCACTGTAAAAGTCTCAAATTTCCTTCCAGATCCTGGCAAAGTTCTGCTTTCTCTCTAAATTTTCTGGCACTTCTCATCCTCTTTTCACATTAAACCTTCCCCCACAAGCCTCCAAGCCAACACCAAACCTGATGCCCTCACTCACATTGTCCATCCTTCTCCTTTTCCAGTATACCAGGTATATTTCCCATCAATGCATTTGTTTATCCATCTTCCTAAAACTCTCTTACCCTAAAAATTCCTCTAGCTTGCACTCTCATTTCATTTGGATCTCTTATTGAATGTAATTTTAATTAGAAAGGATCCCTAATCAGCCTATTAGAAATAAGTCCTACCAAAAGTTATCTCTCAGCATCCCCTTAGTTTGCTTTATTTTTCCTTACTAGTGCTTTTAACCATTTGATATTTCATATATCTGGTTATTTGTTTATTTTTTACTTTCTCCCTTAGAATGTAAGCTAATCTAAAGCAGGGTATTGGTCTGTTCTATGCTATAACTTGAGCACCCTAAACAATGCCTGCCATATAATTGGGGCTCAATGAATATCTGTTGAATGAAATGATGACATACATCAATGAAACCATCCCTCTGTAATCCTAAATTAATGGTGATTAAAATCAGAACATCTTGGCATACTTTGCACATATGTGTCACATATGTCTTCTCATTTTAGTCCCTTTATTTCACTCTCCCTCCTTTCCCTCTTGTTCCCTTTTGCTCATGAATTTTTGATTATTTACAGATATAGATAGTGAGGTTCAAGATTGCACTAGTAGGAAATTGCAATGGCAGGATAGGAATCCCTATCTTTTGACTCTTGATTTTGTATGATTACCACTGCAATACACACACACATTATTAGACAGTATGTAGAATCAAAGGCATAAATATAATACCTAATCATCACCTTGATAATATTTTCTCAATATTTTAATATATGTTATTGTTAAAACTTGATTGTAAACTTTTTGAAAGACAACACCATATCTCAATGGTATAGTAATAGTTTGCATTTGCTCAAATATTTCCATTAATTTACTCACTTAGGGTATATATTTTATATAGAAAATAAATTCTACAAGTTACACTGTAGTATCATTTAAAATTTTACTTTAAATATAATATGATACCTGGTGATATGCAATATATGTTCTACACATTACTTACTGTTTTCTAGCTTTTGTTTTATTAAAACACACACATAGTGAAATAATGGAAGTTGTTAAATGCTCAGTGGACAGCAATGCAAATCCAAAGCTATTGCTTCTGTGGCATATTTTCTTAGTCTGGAATGAATGCTATTCAAGCCAATTAATTGAATAAATAAATGACTAAAAGGAAATTTTTTCATGTCTTTGCTTTCATTTAGCAACACACCATGTGCTACAAAATGCTGTTGCCTTTAACACATTGAGTGGCCTTCATTTATATTTGGACATATTTTTTTCTCATGCAAAATGTTCCAAAATAGTTGTAAAAACAGTAAGAAGAATAATTTTACATCATGGTAATCATTTATACTGGACTTCTTAAACAAAGAAAAAACTGCTTCTACCACTAAGTCATGCAATATATGTGTGGGGCTTGCATCAAAATAGAATTCTTGTCCTAAAACACAGTAGAAAGTTCACTTAGGGACTGGACTGGTTCAGATTTTCTTACATAATTTTACATTTTGCTTTTGGACTCCAGACAGGCTGGAAGATATGTGGGTAGGCTCGAATTCTTTTTAACCCTTTTTTGAGCCTTCTCTAACTAGGTCTTGCCACAAGTAAATTCATATCTTTTAACAATTCCTTTTTAAAGGAAAAGTGACTATATATTTCTTTAACCTTTGCTGTCAATTATTAACTTCACTTTGGGGTAGTTATGCCTTTTTTAGAAATTTATTCCCAGATCACTTTTTTTCTCCTTTTCTTTTCTTTTTTTACTTAGGCCAGTAAAAAGAATTTATTGAGAAATGGGGGAAAAGAGCAGAGCTTGATGAGAAATGGGAGAGAAGTATAGAAATATGCACCAAGATTTGATGCGAGCTCCTCTTTTTCTAAAATAGCACTCTCTTTTGTCACTTTTATCCCCATACCCTGTTTTATTCCTTTTCACAGTACTTATCACCACCTGATATATATTAAAGGTTTTATATTTTTATTCTCTGCCTTCCTCTTCGAGAATGCTAAGCTGCATGAAACCAGACATTTTTGCCACTGCTTTGTTCATTATTTTATCCTCATGTTCTGGTACATTGAGTGTTCAATCAACATTTATTGGATGAATGAATGGATGAAAGAATACATATTTCAAGTATAATTCATTAATTTCCCAGGAAAAGTTTTACACAAGGAATTACCTATATTAAACTTACCAAGTTTCAAAAATATTTATTACATTTTTATGTTATTAATAGATTTATAATCCAAAATAAAAGCTATGATATAAATATTAGAAAAATTGATAGAAAAAATATGAGGAACATAACTCTGTCCTCCAATTATTTAGTTGTACAATCTTAATATTTAAATAAAAAGGAATTAATTAACTCATAGTTTTATATTCTTTAAAGTCAAAGGTCATTTATTTCTGTCTTGTCACATACATTTCTGGCAAAGATGCTTTGAGTTCTCATTTATAAACACTGGCAACTTATTTTAAAATAGTCTATCTGTTCCACTCTAGTTAAATGTGCGAGACACAGAAATAGAACATTGTGTTATGGAACAGATGCTGTAGCAATGGTGAGTTTATATGAGGATGCTGATGACAGATGCCACCTTACAGCATTAGCCAATAAAAAAATATGGGTATTACTATTTACAATTACTCGAAATGAGCTGGGCTATGGACAACCACGAATACACACTCTTACTCTCATATACTGTAAATGATCTTGTGTTATGGATATAATAAATATTCCAAGTTAATTTAAAAGGATATAAAAACAAATTTATATTAAGGATGATAGTGTGAATCTCCTCTGTTAGATTGTACCTTAGGGAAGTGCTTTCTGCTCTATGGCAAGAAGAGAAAATAAAAACAAAAATTTGGGGGAATAGAGTTCATCAAAGATAGTTAAATAACTTGTAAAATTAAACCAAGCACAGATTTTTTTTTCAGGAGAGAAAATATTGATTATTATAGTGATAAGTATATTTAACAAGATTATTTCCTCTTTTTTACAACAACTAACAAATATGAGCAATTGAAATCCTATTAAAATAAATTGGAGGGAATCTCCAGTTATTATTGCAGTAATACATTCTATAACACTAAAATTAAACATGTAATACACACATATTTTCTTATATATAGTGGCATTTATCATAACAGGATTTTGACCTATGTATGCAAAATAATAAAATTGACAGTCAGTTTGGTCATATGTTTCTGCCAGAATTCAATTTGCCTGCTTTTATTATTGATTATTATTGATTAGTTCAATAACAGAATTAATTCAAATGAACAACTTATATTTGCCCTGTTCCAAATCACCCACTATGCTTAGTTTGAGTTGTCCTAAACACAAACTAGGAGACAATGGCTTGGGTACCGGTAACGTGCATGAGAGGGGATTCCAGGAAACACAAGTAAAAAAGTAGAGAAAGTGAGGCTAGGAAAGAAGAAAGTCTGTGAAATGTATGTTGACTGCTGTGGACAACAGGTGCTCAGCCCACAAAGGATCCCCTGGGAAACTATCCACAACAGGCTTCAGAATCATCCCATCAGAGGAAGAAAGTTTGGGCATTTATTCATTGAATTCTCCACATACCCATGGTTTGACGGTTGTCCTGAAGACATTAACTCCCTAGAACTTACAAGTTGTTCTTACTTATATCCAAGCAAGTTCTTGGGGTGCTGAAAAAGTCCTCAGACAAGATTTAGTTCTATAAGATATGAATATGATCAAGCAATTTTTTTCCTTCCTTTTCTTCATTAACAAAGAGACCATGGTCATGTCACTTATCCAATCTGTGCTCATTTATTTATCTTTCTGAACACTGGAGAAACAATTGAGTTTGATTTTGGCATTGAATACAATAGATGTGCCTGGAGAGAAGTTTTTAGAGTAACGCTTCCATGATTTGTTAAGCTGTTGTTTGTTTTCTGTTTTTTGTTTTTTGTATTTTGAAGTTGAAAAAAAGTAAAAAACAAAACAAAACAAAAAAAAACACTTTGTTTTCATTTTGTTTTTGCCCTTGTGCCCCTGAAGTTTTTCTCTATAAAACTGACATAAAGAATTTTCTATTCAGAAGGATGAACAAGATCAAATTCACATTAAATTAATTGCCTTGTAGTTTGGTATCAAAAACTATATTTGCATCTATATTAATATAGAATAAATTGCTAAATTCTTATGTTTACCTTGAGACAGGTTCTTATATTTATTTTGCAAAGGAACATTTCTTTTTCTTTTCTTGTTTTTTTGTTTGTTTGTTTGTGTCAGGGGTAACAGGGATAAAAACAGAAGGAAAATAATAATAATGTGCTACAGTTCTTTGGGGCAAAAAAGAATCACAGTAGCTTGAACTGTGTCCAGACCTGCTTTCTGCTATCTCTAGAATACTTGCCATCTAAGCTCATATAAATGCCACAGAGTGAAGGGAAAAGGTCAGGAGAAAGCTTGTGGCTACCCCTTCGTTCAACTTCCATTCATGCTTATCTGTGTACAGCCCTATCCTTTGAGGCCTCAAGCTCCTCCTTGAAATTCTCTGCTCCAGTTTCATTCATTTCCAGTGAAATTATATTTTCAGAAACTCTAGGACATATTGAAGGTCAGAGAGAAAGCCAAAATGTAATGTCACCAGGTCCTTTCCAATAATAGATACCAATTTACTATGAGCCATAGAACTGTCCTTACACAATTTTTTTTAATATCAATAATATGTAAGAAGTAACTATAATCTTCCTATGTTCCCCACGAACAATATGATAATCTACTTTTTCAAAGCTGTCCCAAGGTTTCCTATCAAACGATGGGTGCTTGCAGAATTTTTTGAAAAATTATCAGTGGTTCCAAACACACCTTCAAGGTAATGAGTTGCTGTTACAGATGTAATGTGCATAGGTAATGATCCTTTACGTATTTTCACCAGTCCTCGTGAGGTGTTATATTATTTTAGACCAAGTTTCTTGTGCAAAGTATATTTACAAGGGATTAGAAAGGATCTGAATACAAGTAATCTGAGACTGGAAATTCAATCTTGAGCTAGATATTCTTCCTAAAGGAAGTAAGAGTAAAGGGCTATGTCTGAACCAAAGTCCTGAAGGCCAAGGTGAAGGACATAAGGTACCGATACAAATTCCTCAAGAAAGTAGCAGTGTTAAATTAAAAAGCAATAATAATAATAAGTAGAATTGGGAAGTTGGAGTAAGCCAGGAATCATTTGAAGTGGTATCTGGGCCACAGCCAAGAAAGGATTTACAGGATCTATTACTTGCTTTTTCAATTATTAGACATGTTGGTGCATTACCTCAGTTTAAAGATGCAGGAGAACTGCAAGTGGAAAAATTGGGAGTTTGCAAATAATTCATGAAAGAATGTGGAAATTTTAAGAGTTTGATGTCATTTTTGAAACCCAATGAATGAATTGATGGGAAGAGTGAAGTGATAGTGTCTACCTCAGGGACACTGTACTTTTTCTACCTTTCTGGAAGTCTACTCTGGACTTCCTGAGAGAACATCTATTAAAATTATAGACTCAAAATGAAGACTAAGTGGGGTTCTGTGCCTTTCTGGTATCCACAATTCTGTGCCCCAGTATATTTGCTTGTGGAATAGGTTTCAAGTATGTTTTCAATCAATGAAGTATGTTGTTAGTTCCTATAACAACTATAATTTAAATAAAATGAGTCACATTTGAGGTAGAATCAAGTATTTTTCTGCCATACAATGCCATTTTTACTCTAATGGAAGAGCACAGTCTCTGCTTAGAGCATGTACTGGAAAATTGATTTTAACTGTAAGAGGGTATACACAAAATAGCAGAGTTTCCTTCTATAAGGACCATCTTTGGGGTAAAATTTGAATCATTAACCAATGGCCATTATAGCTCCTAGACCTTCTAGTTGAAAATATAACACATCATACTTCTTAAAAAATATTATATTATTGAGGAATGGACAAATACAAACAGTTTAATGAATCCACCAACAACACAAACAGCCAACAAAAAATAAAATATTTATGGATCTCTATTCCAATGAGAAAAGAAAAATGTTAGATTCCCTGGTGTAGCCATTTGGTAGTTTGATGTAATTATGAATTCCAAAAATAGATATTGGATGATGCTTGTAAACTTGTCTGCTAATCTGGGCATGATTAAATTATGATTAGGGCGTTAACTGGGCCATGTCAGTAGGGCGTTGAGCCCCACCCCTTGGTGGGGTGGGAATTGAAGATAATAGCCATGGCAAAAACAGTGTTGGAGCAGGTTTGAGTTGCAGTTTTGATGTTGGAGTTCTGGTAAGGAAGGAGAGAAGGCCCTGGGAGAGAGATGAGCCATTCGCCTAAGAGTTCACAGCTGGCCTTGTGGAGAGAAGCAAGGCCTAGAGAGCCTCATAGTCTACAGGTAACCTTGTGGAGGAAACAGAGGCACTAAACCTGGAGAGAAATGCAGCCCTGGAAAGAGAGGAATCCAAGAAATTTGAACCCTGGCAGACATCTGCAGCTGTCTTGCTCCAATACATGGCAATGGACTTTGGTGAGGGAAGAAACTTACACTTTATGGCCTGGTAACTGTGGACTTCTACCCCGAATAAATACCCTTTATAAAGACCAACAGTCTTGTGGTAGTTTGCATCAGCACCCCTTTGGCTGACTAATACACCTGGGAAGGTAAAATATGTATTATTTGGCACTCTAAATGTATACAAATAAAATAGAAATTAAGTACATCATGACAGTAAAATAAAGGTCACTAGAAATTCAGAGAGGACCTGTGGTGTAGGGAAAGAATCAATAGATCTGGCTTTAAATTCTGCTCATCATTTACTAATTATGTGCTCTTGAGCAGGTTAGGCTTTCATAGCATTGCTTTTCTCATCATAAAAAGAGATGGGAACAAGTGCTACAAGCAAGATTCATAGCCTGTTTTGAGGATTGGCTGGAAACAAAAAGAAAAATATACATGTGAATTCCTAGAACAGTGGTTTCATATAGTAAGCGATTAAATGCAGCCTCTTTCTTCTAAGATTTAAGGGAAAAAACATAAACCTCTAGTTTCTCTTTTGTTATAACCATTTATTTTCATATATCTCATGAGATAAAAGCATCTTAAAAGTTTAAAGATGTTCTTGAATTTTCTGTAGCAGTCAGTGTTTTAGTATCAAATAATAAGAATTGATTTAAGCACAAAAGGAATATATTATTTTGATTGCAGCACATTGAATAAATAAATGCTCATGAGTTAATAGTGCTACTGAAGAAAGGCATATAAAGGTGAAAATAACAATAAAAATAATGAAAGAATGAGAGTTAATAAGGGATAGATTTAGAAAATCACCATTTTATAATACCTCATATCTTAATCCATTCAGGCATGGATCATCATGGAGTGTGAAAAACATTACATGAAAATATGTTGGGAGACAAGTTCTGAACAGAGTGACCATGTATCACTCCACAGTTAATTATTATTTTAAAAACACAACTTAGGAAATTGATCAAACTGTACATAACTCATGAGATTACATCTTCACATCATGTTCCTCCACTGTGGTGCAATAAATGTATCTAACATCATCTATGAAATATCAATCCCCCAAATCCAATCCATTTTGGAGGTCTAAGGTTCAGTTTTAGCAATACAGGGGATAAAGACACCATTTCAACATCTTACAAGAAAACAATTTCACAAATCCATAATATGGGATATTCTCCAAGATAATGGGCCTGGAACATTATCTTTAAATTTATATTTAAATAAAATAAATTTATATTTAAAATGAGGAGACAGCTCCAAATCAGGACAATGCAATACTGAAGTATAAATATCTTATCGAGTAGATAAGATTTTATATTATTAATAATGGAATCTTTTAATAATGTGGAGAAGAAAATTGAGGTAATCAAATGTGCTTTTTCAGCAATATTACTCTTACAACAATATGGAAAAAATGCTAGATTTTTTGCAGTAGTGCTATGAGAGAAGTCCTTAATGAAGCTTAAATCAGGAGCAATTAAGAAGTGTGATTCTCTATTTGGTAATGATTAAATGTGTCTTTTGAAGGAAAGGGTAAGTCAAACATCTCAGAAGTTGGCTTCAATTGTGCTAGTTATTAAGAAAGGAAATGCAGAGGGTGGTAAAGTCGGAGAGAAGATTTCAGTTTCAGACTATTGTATCAAAATTTCCTCTCTGATATCAAAGTGAAGTTGCCTTACCTCAGAGATAGAATTTGGTGATCAGAAGCTTGCAGATGGTGACTAAAACTTTGGAAAGAGATGAAATAACCTTAGAGAGTATATCATGTTAGACAAAAGCTAAAAACAGAACTTTGTAGCACATAGTATTAATTTTCTTGTTGCTACTGTGACAAATTACAACAGACTCAGTAGTTTAAAAAGAAAACAAACAAATTTATTCATTTATAGTTCTGAAGGTCAGAAGTCCCAAATGAGTATTATGGGGCTAAATCATGGTGCCCACAGAGTGGTTCCTTCTGGAGGCTCTGGGAGATAACCTATCCCTTTCCTCCACTGTTCTCTAGAGACAGATGACATTCGTTGGCTTATGGCCACATCACTGCAATCTCTGTTTCCATTGCCACATTGCCTTTTCTCTCTGACACTCTTGTACCATGGTCATATCTGCCTCTGCTTCTCTTTTATAAGGACACTATGGTTACATTGGGTCCAGGCGGATAATCCAGGAAAATCTCCCCATATTAAGGTGCTTAAACTTAATCACGTCTATAAAGTCCCTTTTGCCATTAAATATAATATAGTCACAAATTATGGAGCTTCAGATGGGTCAACATCGTTGCGGGACCATTTTTCAGCCTATAACACATCAATACTTAAACTCAGAGAGGAAGAGGAGTACTTTATGAAGACTGAAAAAGAAGAGCCAGAGAAGGAGAGAGGAAAAAATAGTAGATATTGTTTCTATGTTAATCAAAGATAGTGCCTTCACAATACAACAGTGTCCACACAACTGCTATTAGACCTTGTACATATGCTTTCTGGTTTTACTTGTCCTACTTCTTTGTAAAATTTTTGGCAGACCTGAATTTGGAATAACTGAAAGTTTCTCATTTTTACTAGCATTTCTAACCAGAATTTATAAACTGACCTTAGTTTCTCTTGCCCATACTCAGCTTCAAAGACTTGCCTATGATCCTAGGACTCAGATCTGGTGACATTTTCCAAGTTTTACTTGACTATTCCAGTATTGATATTGACATTTCAGTGAGACCACTTGCAGCAACATATGCTACTGTGGGTATCATTTTATGCAATAATTTTACTCATGATTTTTGAATACCTAGTAAGTGCCAAGTATACCAGGGAAAATGTCTTCACTCTCATTAATAAGTTTATATTCTACAGGACTTGACTAAAAATCATGAGACAACTGCACACACACATACCTGCACACATACACACATAGTCAATTCTAAGATATCATTTATTAACACCATAATTTTATCAAATTAAAAACTATATTATCAAACTATGCCATAATATGAAAACACTATTCCATTCAGTTTTAGATGCATCGCCAATTTCAAAGATGTTATAATGTGGGAAATAATGTGTCCTAAAATTGATGAAATGCAGTGGGTCAATAAACTGTGTATTGCTCTGTTAACCCAGATGAGTGCCCAAATTAACTGCAGCAAGATTAAGGATGTTTAACAAGAAAGCAGATTATTCAGTTCAACTTAAAGGTCCAGGTGTTATCAAGCCATGAACAAAAGAGGCTGCTTTTGTTTGTTTGATTGTTTGTCTGTTTTGTCCTTTTGGTTATCAGTCCACAGAGTTATCAGATCAAAGAGAAGAGAATATAAAAAGTTCAATCTATACTTGATAAGATATAGAGCTGAAGAATGAGTGAGAGTCAGTTACAGGATAATGGAGAGCTGCAACATATACAAATGAACAAATGGGGATAGTTAAGAGCTAATTTTACTCTTTATATGTGCCTTGGTGAGATTCTATGGGCTATGGATTTGTTCCCTCTAGCTTAAGTTGGCTAGACAATATTGCTTGTGCACTGGCTTGAAGGGTGAGAAACAGGAGAAGAAGATTTAAGGAAAAGGAAATTGCAAATTAATGGAAGCATGAAAGAAATGAACTGTTTAGAAAATTTTAAGTATTTTATATTTATGAAGCATAAGATATATTGGCAGAAAAGTATAAAAATTAGTCAGATCATCAAAGAAATAGTATGATATAGGTCTTAGTTTGCCATAGGGCTGCCAATGCAAAGTCCCAGAAATGTGTTGGCTTTTATAATGGGAATTTTATTTAGGGTAAAAATGTATAGTTCCAAGGCTATTAAATGTCCAAATCAAGGCATCAGCAGAGATGCTTTCTCACCAAACTCAGTTACTGATGATCCTAGCATCCTGCCATGTGGGATCAGGCAAGACAGCAGGTCTGCTGGTATCACACGCATTTCTTGAACTCAGCTGTGGCTGATCAGTCATCTCTTTCTGGGCCTCAGCTCCTTGAGCCTCTTGGAGCTGCTCTCCTTGAGCTCAGCTGTGGGAAAACCTGGACTTCTTTCTCTCACATGGCTGGGATCAAATATGGCAGCTCTGTTTCTCTGTGTGTGTCTGTCTTTCTATATTGTCTAATGTAAATGGAAACACAGACCCAGCAAGAGGGCACAAAGCCAAGCTGAGTCAGGCCTCACTTATGTAGTCCAATCAGAAAAGTCTCATGCCCACAGGAATGGGTAAGTTTGAAAATATAATCTTTTGCTTTTTGGGATGCATAAAAGAAATTCAAACTGTCACACTCCACCCTCAGAATCCCCAAAAGACATGTTTTTTTCTATATACAAAATGCGTTCATTATGTTGCAATATTTCAAAAAACTTACATCATTTCAGTACCAATGCTAAATACAAAAATCCCATAAAACTCAGTTATAGACATGCAGTTTGTCTTAGAACAAAATTTCCCTCTGGCTGTAGACCTACGAAACTTAGAAAACAAGTTATCTGCTTCCAATACATAAAGGAGGGACAGACACAGAATAAACTTTTGCATTACCATATGGAAAAATTGGGAGGTAAACAGATGCCACAGGGCCCAAATAATTCCGAAAACATGCAAGGCATACTCTATTAGATTTCAAAATCTGATGGTCATCTCAAGAATGATGCCATCTTCTCCTCAGGGCCTCATGGGAGCCAACCACTTCCAAGGGCTTGCCTGGCAGCCATCTTCTCATTTCGACCCTCATCAAGCATCTGGGTGGCAGCCGAGCTCTAGACCTCACCCTTCAAGAACCCTGGGGTGATGGCCACACTTTCCACAATCTGTGGGGGACAGTCTCAACCCCCTTTGTAGTGGTGGCAACCTTCTCCCTAATCTCTAGCCCACAGGCACAATTCCCTCAGAAGAGTGGGGTGGTGACCTAACTCTCCCTAACCACTGGGGAATATGCTCCTCATTCTCTGTATCCTGGGGTGGCCAAACTCCCTCTAGACAAGAGGCTGGAACATCCATCTTCTTTAAATGTTGGGGAAACTCACCCTTTCCACACACATGGGTGGGTTCCCTCTCCTGGCCCAAGATGTTCCATGTCCAGATGTCAGCTTCCACGGTTTTCATCTTAAAGCTATTTTTCCTTCAATCTCTTCCCTCCCTGTCCCTTTCAGTCAAGACACAGTGGTTTCATTCATACAGATCTCTCAAATAGCTTGTTAGTTTTGTATGCAGTTCACAGGGGTCCAAACCATCAGACAGTAAGACTTTCCACAAGTCCTTCCTGAATAACTGCATTTAAAATCATGCCTTATACTGAAATGGTTGCCTGTTTCCAAGTTCAGTTAAGTCCTCACATGGGACTCTATCCTCTGGGGGGCTTATTTTCTGGAGGCTTGGAATTTCCCAAGTCACTTTCTGGTTTCTTTACGATCAGCAATTCAGTTCTCAGGTTATCTTTACCCTCCTGCATTTAGCTATAAGCTGCAAGGAGAAGCCAGGCTGCACTTTCTGTATTTAGTTTGGAAATCTCTTCACCTAAATGTTCAAGCTTGTTATTTTCAAATTCTGCCTTCCATCTAACATCCAGAGGCAATTTTGCCAACTTCTCTGCCACATTAAAGCAAGGATCACTTTCTTTCCAACCATCATTTCTGCTAAGGCCTTATCAGAACTATATTTAGCATCCATATTTTATCAATAGTCTCTTCAAAGCAATCTAGGCCTTTTCTATCAAGCATCTCACAATTCCTCCAAAAAACACAAAAAACAAAAGACAAAAAAACACCTCTTACCCATTTATAAAACCATTCTAGCATTTTTGGCAATTGCAAGCAGCAGCACCCCACTCTACTGGTACCAATTTCTGTCTTATTTGCCACAGGGCTGCTAATGCAGAGAAGCAGAAATGTGTTGGCTTTTATAGTGGGAATTTTTATTTAGGATAAAAGCTTACACTTCTGAGGCTGTGAAATGTCCAAATGAAGGCATCAACAGAGATGCTTTCTCAGAGGTCCTGCCATGTGGTGAAGCATGATAACCACTGGTCTTTTCTGAGATCCCTGCCTTCCCATCTAGAATCTACCATGTCCCAGAACTCAGCTGTCAGAAACCAGGTATAGGTCTTGTCTCTTTCCAGGTCTTCTCTCCTCTCTCAGTCTCTTGGAGCTTCTTTGTCTTCTGTAGCTTTAGAAGAAACTGGATTCCTCTCTCTTATGGCAGGATAAAAAATAGTGGCTTCTTTTCTTTCTGTGTGTCCATGTCTCTCTGTGTCTCCACAGACCTAGCAAGAGGGCAGAGACCAAGCTGACTCAGGACTTGCTGACAAAGTCCAATCAAAAGGGTCTCAAACCCTCCACAGGGACAGATTAGTTGAAAAACATGATCTTTTTCTTGTGGGGATTCATAAAAGAACTTCAAATTGTCACAACATACCAAGGAATTGGAATTTATATTTTTAATCAATATATAGTTATTGGAAAGTCAAGGAAGAAGCTAATCAAGATTATTTTTGGAAAGAGTATCTCATGTGATTATTAAAAGGATACATTCTCAATAGAATATTTTAAGTAATATAGAAAAATATAAAGAAAAATATTAAAAACTATTCCAAATCCACCACTTAGGTGAAACCACTGTTAGTAATTTGAGAAATATCCTTCCCAATATTTCACTGTGTAAGCACACACAGATGCATATACACACATGGATGCACTTTATCTTATTTAATCTCACAAACATTCTTCCTCAGTTCAATAAGTAAATATTCTATTTTATTTATGTATTACATATATTAAGGTAAATATGATATTACATATGTTATATATTGTATCATATTATGTGTTTGTTTATAATACAAATATTATATTTATCTTGTATAATTTACACATAATCCAGCCAGATGTGGGATTTAGAAGATATATGTGTTATAAATAAGAGTCAGCAATACCTTGCCATTAATGCTTTATTATCTTGAGGAGCATGAAAAATGTTTGGAATTTTACCTAAACATTTTTCTTTGCATTCTTATTGCTTACTTTATCTTTGCTTTGCTTTATTTGCTTTTCTTTTCTACCTGTTTTCTTTTTTTTTTTAAGAATGATTTTTAAAATGTCTGTATGGTCATATTTTTGGATTTAGCATATTACTAAAACATTTCGTTCTCACAAATGCAATTGTTTTTCTATACACTTACTTGTAATTTTTTTTTTTTTCTCAAAGTCTTTATAAAGTGTACATGAAGCTTCCAAGATGCTTAATGGGCTACTCTTGGTCCATGAACATAGGGCACAGGTTTTCTAGCAAAAATCAAGATAGAATGTGATCATTTCAAAGGGATTCTTACATGCTCTACTTAAGCACAACTGACAGTAAAGATGGTATAATTTCAAGTATGGGGAGAGCATTCCAGTTACTGACTCAATCATATGGCACTTTATTATGTACCAGGCCCGTGGGGGAGCTCAGTATAAATGATGATACTGTTCATGGAAAATGCATGCTGATAATTTACAACCTTTGAAATGTCATATATACTCATACCTACAGGGAGTCTATATGTGTGTGTATTTAAAATGTAAAACCATATTTTTCAAATAAGCTTTGGAAAACATAAAAAGAAAGCTGAAAAGCCTTACTGCAATCAGTGTTGTTGGTCATACAGACAAAACCCAATTTATTTATTTTGAACTTATTTTAGTAATTTATAATTTCACAATGTAATGCAATAATTTATTTATAGGTAGTAGCAGTAGAACTGGAAATTGCATCCATCCTCATTGGTTTCTAATGCCTGAGCTCTTAAACTGTGATTCTTCAGTTGCAAATTCTAGAATCTTCAGTTTCAAATCAACTCTGTTGAGGCAAATGAATAAACAGAAACCCAACTAGCAAGGGTAATAAAAGACACAAGATTATTTCTGTTAGAGCATTTATTATCCTAACATTGAGTAATTAGTTAGCTATGATGGCCTCCATTTTCAAAAGAGAAAAAGTAAAATAGATAAAATTAATGCTTATGAAAGAGAAAGTATTCTTTCTTGTGGGTCTTACCATCATTATCCACACGCCTATAGATATCTATAAGTAACCATTAACACTGAATAATAAAGAAATAATATAATATTATATAACTGGTGAGCTCCCCAGGGAGGTATGCTAAAACCATAAAAAGACATTGGATACGGAGAACAATGAAATTCTTTAGATTGATAGTAGAGGTGCTCACCCACTTTTGGGAAAGGTCATTACTACTGTTAGTAGTGTTTGGCAAACTTTCCTGCAATCGGCTGTACGGTAAATATTTTTGGTTTTGTGGGCCATATGGTCTTATTTGCAACAGCACAATGCCACTATTGTAGCATAAAAACAGCCACACCCACAGACAATATAGAAATGAATGGACATGGCCGTGTTGCAAAAATTAATTACAAAAACATGAGGAGAATCAGATTTAGTCCTCAGTCTTTAGTTTGCTAATTCCTGTCTCACATGATTAGGATGAGTGTGGACTCTGTCCTAGATGGAATGGTGAGCAAAAAAGGTAAGCAAGCTGTTGTAATAAAGTGGCCAAATTGCCAAAGTAGTGGTGATACTCAGAATCCAGGAGGTCTAGACATCATAACTGTGGGTGAGCTATCAAGTTAGCTGAGGCAGTTTAAGGTTAGGCTGGATAATTGGTCAGGTTTTAACCACAGTGGGGACAAAACAATCCAAGTTAAAAGTCCATGTCAAAGATCGAAAACACAGAAGTTCCATGAGCTCACTTATACCCTGAGGACAGTGACTCATAGAGGCAAGGTAAGTGTACCATGCTAATTGCAGCAAAGTTCATTTCAGATCCTACCTACTGCTGGCACCACACAGTGATCAAATATGCTTGCTCAGGAAATGCCTCAAGAACTAGGCAGAACTGAGATGTTGCATTTGAGCAATAGTTCACCAGGACATACTCCCATTCTCATTCATGTAATATTTCAAGCACAAGAAGTAAAACTCCTTTTCTTCTTCTCCAAGTTAAGAAAAGGAGTCAGAATAAAAATAAGTCACAAAAACTCAATTAAAGGAATAATTTAATATTTTTTCCAATTCATATCAAATTTAAAAAATCCCTTAGCTTTGAGGTTTTTTAACAATTATCAATAATATTGTAACCCAAATAATAACTAATGGAACACATCAGCATAATTTCATTTGCATTTACCAGATTAGGGAATATTTGCTTGTATTTAGTAGGACTGAGTAAAGCAGGATCTGAGGAAAAGCAGGCACTGATTAAGAATGTGTATATCCATTGCGGGTGTAGTACCACGCGGATGGGGAATGGGTGTGTGGGGTGCTGTTGGGGGTGTGGGCGGCGGGGAGCATGGGAATCCCTGTAGTTTCTTAGTAATATTTGGGTAATCTAGGCACCTTTATAAAATGTATACATATATATATAACAAATAACATTTATGTAAACAAATGCACATATATGCATATGTATTATATATC
>JAQZBX010007665.1:34846-50131 GCA_029593785.1 Cabassous unicinctus | reverse complement strand
TTACCTGACCCTCTCTACAGCACTTGACACCGACAGTCACTCCATCCTCCTTGCAACTTCCTCTAGCTGGCTTCTAGGACACCACGTGCTCTGGGCTTTCCTTCTACCTCATGGGCTACTCAGTCTAACTCGTCTTTGCTGGTTCCTCCTCATCTCCCTGAACTCTAGGGTTCAGTCCTCTGACCTCTTCTCTTCTCTAAACCATATCCACTCCCTAGATGGTTTTAATCAGCCACAAAGCTTTAAATCCTGTCTATGTGCTACTGACTCCCAAATTTTTATCTTCAGCCTGGACCTTTCTTCCCTTTACTACAGACTCATAAATCTAAACTGTCTAGTAGCCATCTCAACCTTAGTATATCCGAAACTGAACTCCCACTCTCATTCCCCAAAACCTATTCCTTCCAAAGACTTCCTCATCTCCATAAATCCTTGGTCCATCCTTCCACTGCTTGGACCCAAAGCCTTGGGTTAACCTTTGAATCCTCTACAGAAAGTTTGAGCTATTTGGGTGCAGGTACAGAGTAGATGGAGAATTAGGTTTAGTCAAGAATGAGGTTTGGCCATGCAAGCATAATAGGAGAGCAAGGAAGATGGGCTATTCCCACAGACTCTGATTAGGTAGGAAATGAACTGAGAACATGGAGCATGGTGATTAGTGAAACACTGGCAGGGTTAGGGGGTTGGCAGTCCCCATGGAGCCAAAGCGTTGTGGGGGCTACCTGAGTAAACAAGGTAGTGGTCTACGATACTTGAAACAAGATTTCAGCTATTGTGCAGTTGTTTTTTATGGTGCTACGTACAACAGTCTGGCCATGGGAGTCAGATGTTGAGGGGGAAGGAGGAAAGTATCACTGCCACGAGGCTGGCAATGTACCAAGTGGCCAAGTCACTGGGTGGATCTATTCCATAGATGTCAAAGATGAAAATAACCACAGTTCTTTGTGCATCCTTTATCACCCTGTTTTTGTTTACTTACCTGTATCCAAACTAGAAAGCAAGCCCAGCAAACACAGGAACCATACCCTGCCCAGTGCCAACCACAGAGCCTGGTATGTTGGAAGCACTACAAAAACATGTTTGGTTCTCTTTAAAATAAAATTTGAATTTCAGATCTGGAGGGGCAGGGAGGAAATCACTGGCTGTAGGCCCTTCACCTTAAGAAAGGACTGATCTTTAAGGTCTTTTGGGACCAAGCTAAGTGAACCTTGAGGCCCAAGGAGCTCATCTCCTGCAGTGTGAGCTGCCCCCTCTGGACTCTGCATGGTCGCGACCTCAGACTGTCTCACATCTAGCCATTTAGGAAATCCATCCTGAGCTCTGCCCTATACAAGCCAGCTATTCTCTCCCCGGGAACTCCAGGCTCAGTTCCATTCACGTGTATTTACTGAGCAGCTACTATGTGCCATACTCTGAAGTGCTGGGCATAGAGCAGCTACCTACTTTCCTTCTGCTTCATATTAGGAAAGCCTGGGGAAACTCGGGCTCCAGGGTAAGAATTAGTTCTTTTATCCAAGAATAATTTCTGGGGAATAATTTCTTGTTCTGTGATAGAGAAATGCCTCCCTAAAACTCTAAATAAGCAGAACGATTTGTTGAATTTCAGCAAATGGGGTCGGTATGGCCTTTTAAGTCAGGATTTTACCCGACTAAGCTGGGCTCCTGCTGCTCCTTTTTTTATCGTTGCAGCAGACCTGGCACACACAGAACACTTTCTTCCATGTACCATTGATCTCTTAAAGAGCGAATCTAATGCACAACCACTTGACTTAATGAATTCAGGGGAAGCACGAACAGCAAAAGGAGAACTCTGTATTCTGGCTGTCACCGCCCACGGCCCTCTCCCACCTGTCATCTGCAGCTCAACCGGGAGCTTCCAGGACGACTGCTGTCCCCTCTCCACCTGACTGTGCCTTCTGATGTCTCTTTCCGGTGCTCTGATGGGTTAGAGGAACAAGCACATGAACCTATACCAGACTGAGCAGGGGCCAAATCATGAAGGCTGGTGTGCCCTACAATTTTTGATCGGGGGAGTGGCATGATTTTATTTGTATTTTATGAAGACCCTCTCAGAGCACAGTCAAGGATGGACAGGAGAGTGTTCAACTGGAGCTTTCCAACTTGCATGTTGTTTGCAATCATCCCCAAATTTGATAAATCTTCTTTAGTGTATGACAGTCTAGAAGGTGGTTTTCTACCTGCCTTGGGCAAGTTGATCTTTCTCCAGAAAGTTGATCTTTCTGGAGAACCAAATAACCACAGAACATGAGAGCCACAGGGGTTCTGGAGGCCTATCTAGACCAACTCCTCATGTAGCAGGTCCCATAGCTGAGGCCCAGAGGTGTGACATGGTTTCCAAAAGTCCACAGAGAGTTTATGGCAAGCCCTAGAGATGAGGACAGTGTACCTCAAGGAAAAAGGCACAGTTCACCCTGGTAGTCATTTCTGACACTTCCCTGGATGCCCTTTTGGACTTCGGAGCCTCTGTTCCTGTCCAGGCACATTCTTTCTCCTATCCATCCAAACCTAATCCAGGTCACAACCCCTGTTTATCCAGTCTATGTCCCTTCTTGCCCATCCTGGACCTCACTTGACTCTGCTCAGGCCATCTCAGACTGGATACCTGCCCATACGCCTGAGCCCGGCTTCATCCCCTCTGCCAGGGCAGCTGGCCAGAGCCATCAGGCTTTCCAAGACCCTGGGCAACCTCTCCACCTCCTCAACTCAAACACATATCATATTGAAAACGAGTTCATGTCATTTTTGGTGTATTAGTCTGCCAAAGGGGTGCTGATACAAAGTACCAGAAATCTGTTGGCTTTTATAAAGGGTATTTATTTGGGGTAAAAGCTTACAGTCCCAAGGCTGTGGAAAGTGCAACTCAAGTTACCGTAAGAGGTACTTTCTCAACGAAATCAGCTGCCACATGTTGAAGCAAGATGGCAGGTAATGTCTGCCTGGTCTCTCAGGGCTTCCTATATCAGTCTCTGGTATAGGGCTGGTTTCTTTCCAGGCCTTCTCAGCTGCTCAGCTGCTCTGTTCTCTCCCTCTGCAAAAACTATCAGGCAAATGGCTCATCTCTCCCTGACTCCAAGATCAAACATGACAGAGCTCTCTCTCTTTTCTTGTGTGTCTTCTAGAGTAAGTGTCTGTTTATATCAGCCCACTAAGGGGACGGGGACTCAGCCTGAGTGTGGCCGAATCAAAAGCCCTAAATTGATTTTATCAAGTAAACTAAAACCTTTGAGTTTAATACAATCAAAGGGTATCACATCCAGAGGAATAGATTAGTTTACAAACAGAATCTTTCTTTTTGGGGGAGTCATAAATAATCTCAAACTGCCACATTTGGTCTGTCTCTTTCCTACTAGATTACAAGCTCCTTGAGGAAAGAGATCACATATTTTTTAAAAACTTACCCTATTACACTCAGGGTACCTAATCCATGATGAACACTCAAAGAATATTTGATGACCCTATTAATTTAGTCATTTATTTACAAGCTACCTAGTATGGCCCAAAGCTGTGAAGAGAGGCAGAAAGAGAGGCATACTGTGGTCAGTTCACATGGGAAGTTCCTCTCCTATACACAAATGCGTATGTAAACGGATCATGCAGATAACCTAACAGTCAACTAGGACTCCACACAAAGAAACCAGTTCGTGTTCAGATAGGTTTGGGGAGTGCAAAGCTATAAAAAGTTAAACCTCTTTCTTTACTACAAAACCCCAAGGGGTCTTTTCTCTGCTAATCTGTGATTCTCCAAGATGACTATCAACAGTAACCCTAGTAATTGCTCTTCCCTCCAATCCACACAACACCAGACTTGGACCAGGCTTCCCTCCTTTTCTGCTGAAGGATACTTTGGGTCCCTTGTGGATTTCTGTTCTGTTTTTAAGCAGAGCATGAGCCAAAGGCATCATCTTGTGAGCTGTATGTCTGTGCCAGCTCGGTGTGGAGATGCTGACATGGCCCTAAAGCCACCGCATGGATATTAACATTGCGGCGTCTCCCACGCCGCAGTGCCTCGGGATCTCCTACCAGAGTCCCTGACGGGGGAGCAGGCACAAAATAGATTACCCCGTGGTGTTGCTTTGCAGTCACCTAGGAGACCAGCTGTGCCTCTCAATTCTCATGAGAATAAATGAGACTTACATGCATCCCAGCTCAGTAGCCATATCCCTGATTCAGCGTGGAGGATGACTGAGAATGGGGAGCGCTGAGCTCACCCCTACCATCAGAGAGAGGAGGAAACTGAGGCCCAGGGACATGACTCCCAACATCGCAGAGCCATGCTTTTATCATTGAAACAGAAATCTCCACCTGGGTTCAAACTGTAACCCGACCACCAGTCATTACGAGGTGCTGATTTTTTTTCAATTGCTTCAGAAATAAATATGTGAGGTCCCGGTTTCTAGCTTGCGTGTGTGGGGAAGGAGAGGGGAGGATGGAAAGTCAGCCGTCGTTTCCCATGAGGAGAGCAAAGGATCCTAAGGAGAGGTGAGGGGTGTGATGTGTTTCCTCAAGTTCTCAGCTGCACTTAACCCTCTCTGCCTTTTGCTTGCGCCTGGAGACTCACTTGCAGAGCTAGGATCTGCCACTGCAGGCGCTTGGGAGTGACTCCTCTCCAGCTTCTCCAGTTTCTGGAGTGCAGCCCTCACAGCTCACAGACAACACCCTCCTTCCTTCTCTCTGACAAAGTGAACCTGCGGCCACAAGCCCAGCCTGAGCCCCTGTCTGAAGCCCTGCAGGTCTGACTCCTGCTTTGAGATACTTGCTTTAAACAGGTGATTCTGCACTGAGGATACAAAGAGGAGCAAGACAGCACATGGCCCTCTGCCCGAACAGAACCCTGATTGCCTTCTGGCTTTTGTCTTAGTGGGATGATAAATCCAGGTAGCTGCCCTCCAAATAAAGAAGTCAAAGCTTCCCCCAGAGCCTCCCTCGTGCCCCAGAATCACAGGGGACAGGTGCAGGACTAAGTTCAGTAAGTAGATGCTTTCCCCATCTCTAAGTTCTGAGTGGGTGTCCCAGAGGCCTGCGATGTGGCCAGAGTCCCTCCACCCTGAGCACACAGCCCTGCTAAATCACCATTCTGCAGATTCTCTTTCCTCATTCTCCAGAGGCCACCTTGCCAGGTGCCTGTTTCCTAGCCTGGGTTTTCAACATGCCCATCAATTCTGAGTGCCTGATGCCTGATCTGCCTCCCAATAAACTCCTTTTCCCCTGGGCTAAGTAGAGTCACTTTCTGTGGCTTGCAGTCGGGGAACACTAAAGGATACAGATGTGTGCATTGATTACTCCCAGCAGACGTGGTAAATGCTACAGGTATTACCAAGTGTCGCGGGAGTATAAAGGAGAGAGGAAACGTGTCCTGGGGGGGAAGGGAGGGGCGGGCAGGGGCAGAGATCCAGAAGCGTGCAAAAAGGAGGAGCGTTTGGGGAGTGGAAAGATCACCCAGAGCATGAAGAAATGCCCTAAACACTTGAGCAAGAATGAGGACAGGGATGATTTGCTGTCTTCACGTGGAGCAGGCACCAGGAGGAGAGGAGAAATTAGAGCTTGTTCCAGGGACCGCCTCAGCTACCGGCTTCTGTGTGACAGCCACAGCCAGGTCTACACAGAAGGAGGACCCTCGTTCCCTGGCCCCTGTGCAGAGGTGCAAAGTAGGGGGTGGGTGTCGGCATTTGAGTGGCTGCATTAATTGGTGTCATAGGGTTTCTCAGTGGCGACAGCAAAGCCAAGGCAAGGAGGACGTGCTTGGCAGCTCTGCACCCTCAAGAGCAGTCTCTCCTGAATGCCCAAGCAGACCTTCCACTGAACTCTGAACACACCTTGAGGCCATGGCAGCTTTGGGTTCTCCCATCCTCCTCCTTTCTGTCCACCAGACTGCTGGAAAACATCCCCTCTTTGTGTTTACCGTTCTCCATTTCCCACTGGGCCATGTTGGCCCATGTCTGAGTTTTATGCTTTCATGAGGACAATGCTCACAATGCTCTGTATTAGTGATTTCCATAGAGATTCTAGCAAAACAACAAAGCCAAGTGAATTAATGCTGACAAAACTCTGGCCAAAAAAAAAAAAGGAAGAGGATGAGTCGCTTACTATAGTCCTCAAGCCCAAAACTCATAGGGGTTACTGCAACTGATCTGGAATTCAAGTGTCAGGGTTCACCCAAGATAAGGAGGGTCCTCCCAGATGCCTGCCTGCCTCCTTCTTAATGAGGACTTTGGAAATAAAGTCTGGGAACTATTTGTTCAAGATTTCATCTGTTGGCACCTAGACTAGGGGTTATCATGGGGAAGAACATCATAATGCAATTGTGATGAAAATCTCTTTTCAGTAGAAGATTTGCAGAACATTAAGCACTATCCATAGACAGTTTCAGAGGGAGTCTCCAGTTAAAAAGAACTGAGAGGCTTTTGAATCTGGTTTTCTCCCTGCTCTACTTGAGAAACATCTCCTTCTATGTGGGATGTTGTGTTTGAGGTTTGGCAATGAGGTAGCATTTCCTTAGCAGGGAAAGAAAATACATATTTTGGTGGCTATGGCTCAGGTAGCTACTGTTCCCAGAGGAAATGAGTCTTTGAAAAGCATGTTTGCCTCATTCTGTATAAATAATGTTGATTTATTTATGTCTTAGCCTCTCTGTGGTGATTAATGAGCAAAAATATATCTTCTGAGACTTGCAGCACACTGAATTCTTTTTAATGGCCCACGCTGGAGTAAATAAAGATGAAAAGCAGAGAGAACCAGGGTGACTGTCCTGAACTACGGTCTTTTAACTGAGTTAATCTGAAGTCTGGATGACCCAGGCTATTCCTAGTGTGAACATAATGAAATATCAGCTTTTTCATTGATATTTTTATTTCTTTCTTTTCTTCTTGCAAATCATGACTCCTGGACATATTAAATTACTTCTTAGTGTTTAAAAAATTAAGTAATGATATGATGTAGTATGGACATTGCATGATATGGTAAAATTCAAAATCAGTCAAGTTCCTTGACTGGGTTTGAGAGCCAAGTAGGTACTGGTTGTTGGCTCTTGGGAAAGCCATTTTTCCCTTCTAATCTTCAGTTACCACAGGTGTGGAATGGGTGTGCAGACCAAATGAAATAATGAAATTATAAGTGCTTGGGGATGTGTGAAGCATGTGACAATGGTAAGAAGAAGAAAAAGGAAGCCAAGATTGATTGTGCACTGGTTGTGTACAAGGCACTTTTGAAAATGGACTCTGGCATTAGACTCCTATGCCCTTCTTATGCCTCCAGTCTTGCCATCCCTGCACCCATTCCCCAAATGCAGCCAAAATGATATAACTCAGTTAGAACAGTACCCAAATTCCTTGCCATGCCTGATCTGGCTCCTCCTCCCCTTCCAGGCTCAGCACCCACCACTCTGTCCCTCGTTCTCTCTGCTTTAGCCACACCAGACTTCCTTCAGTTCTTTGGCCATGCTCAGCTCTTTTCTGTCTGCCTCAGGGCCTTTGCACATGCCCTTACTCTTCCTGGGAAGCTCTTTGTACTTTATTAACCTGGCCAACCCTATTCATCTTTTTCAGTTTCAATTTGCACGTCTTAGCTAGGACTTCCACACTGAGCAGATAGATTGTGCAACACACAACTCCAGGGGACACCATTCACATAGACTACAGTCTGCACAACAGTACACAGTGGCCTATTCTCAGCTTCCACCACCACTTCCTTCATGCCCTTAATCGGCACTGTACTTCTCTGTCCCAGAAATTTGCACATTCATGATAATTTATTTGTCAAATGTCCTCCTCCACCAGATCATCAGGGTCGGGCCCATGACCCTGTTCACCTCAGAGTCCTCAGTGCCTAAAACAGTGTCTACACACAGTCATTACTCAATAAATGTTTGTGGACTGACTTTCTGTGACGTATGGATGAGTCCATGTCATGCCGTCTCAATCCAATGTCATGGAATAAGCATGAGCATTGAGGTTTGGCAAGTGTCTCAGCAGCTTCCCATTGGCCAGCTCCATCCCTAGTGCCAAGCTTGACCTGGAAGCTGAAATATCCAGGTATGCCACAGACCAAGTCCCAGAGCCCTGGGGAAAGAACGGCAAGGGGGGTGCCGGAACTGAGCCCTACGTTCTGCTGCTAAAAGACTCGTGCCTGCTGCTGGAAGTACTTAACTTCTCTTTCCAGAAATGTATTATTCCAAAGAAAAGTATATGTGAATAGAAACCGTAGACTCTAGATCTGAATTTTGATCCTGCCTATCATGGGCTAACTGGTGATCACTGGAAAATGTAAAAATCAATATTATAAAATCTGCTGTCCTATCCCCTTGCTGGGATATTTTTAAATTAAACAAGGCACTTTATAAGTAGATCCCTGAGCTCTAAATAAGAATGAATCTAATAATGTGGTTGGCATTATTATTTTATTGTCAATGAACAAACCTCTTAAGCATGCAGTTGTCATTGTTTCCCTCTCACCTGGTTCTTAGCCTGTAGCTACCTTAAGTCATAATTTGTTGATTATGACTCCAATCACAATGGATCTAGGAACAGTAGGTGATGCCTACTCTGTGTTCTGCATGATATTAAAATAAATAACACCTGCAAACGCAGCACCGTTGTTTGGTGAAACCTCATTCATTCATTGATTCTTAGAGCAAACATTATCAAATGCCTTCTCTGCACCAGAGACTGTAATACATGTTAGAAAGGACGTGTTTCCTGCCTTTGAGGACCTCCCCAGCTAGTGTAGGGAGGGGGGCTGAAGAGGAGACCCAGCGTGCAAGCAGAAGGCAGCACAGGGGAGGCTGATCAACCCTGCCTGGCCAAGGAGATGGTCCTCGGGGCTGACTGCTCAGGCAAGGCCAGCCTGGGTCTGACAGGATGCAGACAGACATCCTCAAGGGGGAGGAGGTGGGACAAGGGGCAGTGGGAACCATTGGGACCCCTTCTGTCTTTTAGTTATTTACTCCAAGCCTCTTAGTTTCTGATCATCGGAGTGCACTCAGACCCATCTTGTGCCCCTCAGGAAGGAGAACAAATACGGTTGCTGTTGCAAAGCCTCTCAGTGTCTCTAGGACCCAGCCCCTCCACATGGCTCCAAATTCCTGTGGAATATTTGGGGTTGGGCAGGGGGCACTTTGCCCGGTGCATTTTCCTTCACTTTTTGTAAACTTGTTGATTTCTGAGGAAATGTAATACTTAGGTTTCTGATTCATTCATAGTCCTCAAAATGCCACTTTACCAAGGTATAAGAAGCCTCAATAAGCTCTGTCTTTCCAAGAATGCTGGATTTTTTAATGCCCAGAGTCCAGAGTAAGGTCTCTTGCTCTGAACCTGGAAGATCAGAGAATATTTGCATTAGACCCATTGTCACCTCTAACTCTCTGGGGCCTTCCACGGGGCTGGTGGTGAGACAGATGGGGGTGTGAGGGGGCTGTGGGCAGGGTCCTGCTGCCATCACCACATCCAGGTCACAGTGGGGGCCTGGCTTTTTGTTGCCCTAACTGAAACTCTGTGGGGCTCTGGAGGCCAAGATATGTTGGAAAATATTGTGTCCTATCGTATCATATTGTATCATTTCGTACCATACTGCAGCATGTTATATCATATTATATTATATTGCAGGAAAATATTTAATAAGCTCCCTGAAGGAAAAATGAGAGCCAAGGAGGCAAACGAGAAAGCTAACGTGCCCCACATTAGAAACGGACAGAAACTTGTGAATGAAGAGGAGACACGGGAGAAAACACAGGAGCAGAAGAAATGAGGACCAAGCAGCACGGAGGGGAGCCAAGGCCCTTTTAGAAACAACATTACATGACACTGTGTTTTGAGTCATTTTTGATGCTACAGTGTAATTCCCTCCATCTTATCAAACTTTCAGAAAAGTCTCCTACACACACACACACACACACACACACAAATGCCTGTGTGAGAGGTTTGGGAGAAGTTACAGAAAATGACTAAGTTCCACGTTCGGGCTGAAGAACACAAGTGGGGTGGTGAGACAATGCCTAAACTGGCTACTTTACCGGAAGCCACGCTCTACTGAACGTGACCCGAAGGAGGTAAGTTCCCAGAAACTCCCCCTGACTCTTGAGGAAGTAATGAGAAGTTCCATCATCTGCAGGTTGAGGGTTTGAACGATCTTTTTTAGCCCTTAAGGGGTAAAGAGACCCCAGCTAACATTTTACAATCTTATCTCATTTGATCACACAATAATTAGATATAATTATTCTCATATTCCAAGGAAAAGATCAAGGCCCAGAGAGAATAATTTATTTCCAAAAGTCCCATATCTAATAAATAACAAATCCAGAATTTGAACCCAAGTCTTCAGCTGCAATTTTTTTTTTTTTAAGATTTATTTATTTATTTATTTATCCCCCCTTGCTGCTTGTGTTTGCTGTGTCCATTCACTGTGTGTTTTTTCCGTGTCTGCTTATCTCCCCCTTGCTGTGAGGTCCTGCTGCATCAGCCCACCGCGCCACGCGGGCCGGCCTGCTCTCACAAGGAGGCCCCGGGAAGCGAACCCAGGGCCTCCCACATGGTAAACAGGGGCTCTATCCATTGAGCCACACCCGCTTCCTGCTGTGAGGTCTTGCTGCATCAGCCCACCCCGCCTCGCGGGCCAGCCTGCCCTCACAAGGAGGCCCGGGGAAGCAATCCCGGGGCCTCCCATATGGTAAACGGGAGCTCTATCGATTGAGCCACACCCGCTTCCCTTCAGCTGCAATTTTAACTTTTGTTTTGATGAGGTTATAACTCATCAAAATTGATGGTAACCATAGAATCACAGGAAGCTGCAAAAACAGTTCAGAGAAGGCTCATGTGCTCTTACCCAACCTATCCACCGTCAGCTGCAATTTAATGATCTTCCCACAGGATCCAGGGAGGAAGAGTTGGGCTGCAGACACTGGCATTTTGTGCTAAAGCAGGCCTTTTAGGTTTATGGATCATCGGGCACTGGCTCTCCTGCTGGGAACCAGAAAGTAAACAGATAAAAGGAGCTCAACCTAAAGAAGTTCAAGCCTTAGAGCTGCGGTTCTCAACCCTGGCTGCACATTCAAATCACCTGGAGTGCTTTTCAGAACTATCATTGCCTAGTCCAGCCTCAGAGGCTCTAATTTAATCAATCTGGGCTCAGGCATCAGTATTTGTCAAAGCCCCCCAGGGGTTCTAATATGCAGCCAGGGTTGAGAATTGCTGTCCTCAACTCCACCATCGTTGTCAATAGCCTCCCCCCGCCCCGCCCCCCGAATGAGCCCACCTCTTTTAGACCCTGATGTCAAGCTGCCCTCCCTCCTAGGAGCTCATCACTGGGGCCAAGATGGCTGTCAGGGGAGCCTATGAATGGAGAGACTCGTGGGGTAACCTGGCAGGGGAAATGGCTGTTGTGTTTCCTGCAAAGCTTTGTGGCCCTGCCACTCTCAGCTGAGCTTCCCTTTCTGAAATAGTAAATCAGCTAGCTCCGGCTCATCAAAGGAGATTATCATTCCTCTGGCACCGGCTTTGTTTTCCAATACATCTAAAGGAAGCAGGTCCACTTATTTCCAGAATGCTTTCCCAGAAAGCTCAGTAACCTGCTGCTTGAGGTCACCGTTTCACAATTTGCATCCATCACACCTTGGACAAAGTGGGGGGAAATTGGCTTGCTTTGTTTTCCAGCACTGGGGAAACAGATTTCTTCTTAAGCTTTACACAATAAATTGTATTAAATCCTTTCAGCAGGGTTTCCATGACTAAGTGAAAGGAAAATCATACAGCAATTGTTTTAAACAATACAGCAAGGCAAGCTGGAGAATACATCTTAATTTTGTCATCTATGTGGTGCTCCTGTTTTTGTGAAAATGTTGCTAAGGCACGGTAAAAGTTTCTGCATTCGCTGGGGGTTGCTCAGCAAGTATAGCGCAAGGTCAAATACAGACTGAAGTAAACAGGCATACAGAATCCCTCAGCCCCTGCTCTGTCCGTGTGAGCCCTAGGGCTGGTTTGCTTATTTTAAATGAGATATAATATGACATTTATCTCTTTGCTGCTTGGGTACCACAGCCCACCCTCCCACTGCATAAGGCTGGCCTTGCTCCTCAATAGGGAGAGAGAGTTGGAGGTGTGCCCTAGACAAAGGTGATGCCTGAGAGGAGCCCAAAGCAAAATTCCGTCCCCTGATAGCTGGGGAACTCTTCAGGGTTGGGCCCTGCCAGTCATCTTGGCCCAGGCATCCACAATATGTCACGGGTACGAGTCTGACCTCAGAATTGACCGCCTTAGGTTTAGGTCCAAGCCCCATCAACCAGGCTGCTGCAAGGAGCTTCACCTCTCAGAGACTTCCTTTCTTCATCTGTAAAATGAGGGTGATGATACCTACACGCAGAGGAGTCTGAGTCTCAGATGAGATCATGGGTTTAAAGTGCTTAGCCTAATACCTGACAAAGCATGAGGTTTCAATAAAAGGTAATCGTTGTCATTACTATTATCATTATTTGGCTGTGGAAGAGCCCATCCCCCATAGTGAGGCAAATCTGAGGACTGTTGCCTGCCTGTAGGATATCCAGGTTAAATTCAACAAATACTACTTAGCCCTTGAAGACGTCAGGGAGCCTTGCTAGGGTGCTGCAGAATGGGGAAAGAAGCAATGTTTCTGGCCCTCAAGTTGCTCTCAGACCACAGCAGGGACCATCACCAACTGATGTTGATGTACACTACTCCTGGATCTGTACTTGATCATGGCCGGATCACATTGTATGATTACTCTAGGGAGAAACCAATTCCTACCTCCACCTAGACAACCAGTGGGGTAAGGAAGGAGAGAGCTCTACCTTGTCACCGACAGGAACATCCCCCTGGGTTCCCACTCCATGTACGCAATTCAACTTCCAAATACGGAGACAAGTGAAGTCCCTCATCCAAGCCCCAAAGAGAATCCTTTGACCACAGCTGATGTTGATGAGAACCTCATGTGAGTGGGAACTGGGGTAGGCGTAGGCTCACCAAATATGTGTGAGATCACTTAGCAGCTAAGCCAACATTGGAAGGAAAAACATGCTGGCTCCAACCACAGTCTGCCATTTTGAACTCTGTAGAAGTTTATTTTAGCTTTTTAAAAAAAAACATGTTTTAGAACATGGACAACAAAGTATAATAGAACACATGAAGAAAAAGATATGGCCACACAGAAGTTATCTTTGGAGCCAAAACTAAGGCATAGTTGAGATGCTTTGCTTTTCATCTGTGCCTGTGAGAGATGTTCCCTCTTTGTAGGCCCCATGGGAGGCTTGGAATAGACCCACCAGATTCCAGAAACTGAGCCTCAAAGTGGGCCAGGCTACAGCTGCCCGAAGGCCACTGTGGGATGTCCGTTGTTGCCTCTGGTGTGTTTATGCCTCTGCCTACAGCTCACTCTGTCAATCCTGAGCCTGTCTTTTTTCCAGACACAACTCATGCCCCACTTGTTGCTCCTTTTAGAACTTTGTCATGAGGTGGAGCAGATTTGATGCCAGGATCGGGGCCCTTCCTCTGTGGTGCCACTTAGCTCTCTACTGTGGTACTTACCTTCTGGTTTTACTTCCTGTTTGCTTGTCCATCTCACCCACAATATCCCCCCTGGGGAAGGACTGTCTCTGATTTATTATGGGTCCCCAGAGCACAATGTCTGGTACATAGAAGTGTGAAATAAATGATTGTTAGTGAGTATCCACATGAATGAATGACAGCACTCTTTTATGATTGAGTTGAACATCAGTATGATGTTCCTTTAAATTCTATGCTGGGGTCCAGGCTTTTTAAGTTTCCAGCACCCACACTGAATACCAGCACCAGCCCCCCCTCACTCCTACACACACACACACACACACACACACACACACACACTCAGTAGACAGCATGGAGAGCATCAAGCTAGGCCTCCAGGGGCTTTAGAGCCCTCTTCCTCCTGCTTTCTGGAATGGGGAGGCCTCAGATCTCACTGCAACAAGACATAGAACTGTTCAACTGCTCATTATGCCTTTAAGAACTTGGCCTGCTCAGCTCCTGTGGTGGCAGTAAGCACCATCTATGGAATCACTGCAGCCCCATTTTCAAAGGGCCAAGTGGTTACAATTCTTCTAACCCCAGAATTTCTTTGGAAAGCTCCTCCAATGACTCAAAAGTCCCTCCTGGCTTATAGCAAAATGGGAAGCAAATGCAAAGATACTAATAACCTAACCTTACTCTCAAATCATTGGCAAAAGACCAGACGCTCAAATTAATTTATTCTTTGTGCTCCCAATCTCCTCAATCTAGCTTTTGATCAAAAGCAGATGATTTACAATGATTTACCAACCATAATAGCTACCTATTGAGCCACTTGCTAAGAGCCTGCCACTGTGCTTGTTGCTTTTCATACATTATTTCTTTTAATCCCCGTAACAACCCATGAGGTAGGTGCTGTTATTATTGCCACTTTACAGACAAGGAAAATGAAGCTGAGAGGTTTTCAGTGATTTGGCAACAGTCATATAGCTGGTAAATGGGGGGCTTGGATTTGAAACCACGCCTGGTAACTTCTTAAAGATAACCTTGTCTGGTTATCTATTGCTGTATCACAAATCACCTTCAAAATTTAATGGCTTAAAAAAACAATTTACTATTCTCTCTCATGGGCTCAGGTGGGAAGTTCTTGCTTGTGGCCTCTGATGTGGATGCAGTCAGACGTCAGCCAAGGCTGCACTCATCTGAAGGCTCAACTGAGCTGGACACCCAAGACCACTCACTCACATGACTGCCAGTCAGTACTAGCTGTGGGCTGGGAGCTCTTCTGGGGTTGCTGATTGAGCAACTACATATGGCCTCTGAGTGGGTTGGGCTTCTCAGAATGGCAGTGGGTTCCAAAAGAGAGTATTCTAAAACCAAGTGTTCCAACTGCAAGACTTCTTATACCCTAACCTTGGAAGTTTCAGAACTTCACTTCCATCATAATGTATTAGTCAAGTAATTCTCTAAAGTCAGCTAGAATTCAAAGGAGGGGATTAGATACTATCGCTCATTAGGAAGAGGGTCAAAGGATTTGCAGCCATCTTTGATCCACCATAGTCTTCTCTCTGGCCACAAATTATTTACATTCCTTTTATATGGAAATTTCACTAGATATAGAAATCACAGTTGACTATTCTTTTCTTTTAGCACTTGAAAATGCTGTGCCACTTCCTTCTGCCCTTCATGGTTTCAGGTAAGAAATTCACTGTCATTTGACTTGGTGTTCCCCTATGTGTTGTTTCTACGGCTGTTTTCAAGACTTTTTCCCTTGTCTTTAATT